>ML126406.1:0-14953 GCA_003846335.1 Cuora mccordi
GGGGGGGGCACTGGACAGTGAGGGGATCTGTAGGGGGGCTCTGGGTGGGAAGGTGTGGGGCACTGTGCAGTTGTGGGAGGGCTGTGGGGGGTCTTCAGCTGGGGGGCACTGGTCAGTGAGAGGATCTGTGGGGGGGTTCTGAGTGGGTGGGGGAGTGATCTGGGAGTGCACTGGGCAGGGGGGTTTGTGGGGGGTCTCTAGATGGTGCAGCACTGGGTGAAGGGAGTCAGAGGGGTTCAGGGCAGGGGATTTGTGGGGGTCTCTGGGTGGTGTGGCACTGGGCATAGGGAGTCGGAGGGGTGCTGAGCAGGGGGTAGCATGGTGCAGCATGGGCCCACACCCAAGGGGAAGAAGCACAATGGCAGTGCAGGGCTGGGCTGGACAGCATGGGTCTGGCAGCTCCTGGTTTGTAAACAGTGCCCTTGTACTGGGCTGGGTGGAGTGGGGCTGTCCCTGCCGTACCATGACTCATATCCCATTGCCCCAAGTCAGCCCCTCGCTCTGAGGATTCTGCCCCCCTGCCCCATGTCCCCATTTCCCCCATGGGGACCCACAAATATGTTTAGCACCGGGCCCACACCAGGTTAATCCAGCCCTGTTTGGGGTGCAGGCTCTGGGATGGAGTTGGGGGTGCAGGAGGGTTGCAGGCTATGGGGAGTTTGAGTGACGGGTGCAGGCTCTGACCTGGGGCAGGGGATTGGGGTGCAGGAGGGGGTACAGACATGTGGGCTCTGGGAGGGAGTTACCAAATCAGCACGTTGTATAAGAGAAAGGAGCTGGAGGGATTTCATATAGACATAGAAAATGATAGAAGAGACTTTTACATAGTCAAAATGTGAGAGGCAGAGTTTGAGGGAGGGAGGGAGGGAGGGGGCGTCTGTACAATATTGCCCTGCATTCAGGCTCCTGGCTGGAGCAGTAACAGCCCCGCAGCACTTATATAAGATAGAGGAGCTGCGCTGTCTGGGCTTTGACAGTGTAGGAATCGGGCTGCCGGTGCCTTTAAGACCCAGCCCCAGGAACCCGCCCCCTGCTCCAGGGCTGACACGGGGCACAACTGAAAACAGCCTGTGCCCCCCCCCCACCCCCGCCCCCCCCAGATCTGCGAGCCCAGCAGGTGGCTCATCCCGAGGGGCCACTGTTCCCCCCCCACCCCCTCCCTAAACGGGGGTTTTGTCCCCGCACAGGGTCTGGCAGCGTCTCCCCCCCTGGGCTTAACCGCGGCTCCCACCCCCCACCCCCGATTTTTCCCCTTCAGCCTCTCTCCTGCCGCTGCCTACAGCAGCTTGAACCCCCCTGGCCAGTACATTTGTGTCCCCCTCTCAGACCCTGGCAGCCCCCCCGCTGCGATTTGCCCCCTTGAGCATTTTAAACGCCCCCAAAGAGCAGGCAGCAAATCGTGAGTAGAAGTGAGGGCAGAGAAAGGGCAGTGGCGACAGCGCAGGTTACTGGGCATGCTCAGTTCGGCTGCGCATGCTCAGTGCAGCCAAAGTAGCAAATCGGGATAGGTTCAGTGCAACCAAAGTAGCAAATCGGGATAGGTTCATGTTTCTGATGGTACACTTGCAGCGGGAGCCGGGAACACGTGCGCCCAAGGAGCCGGCGGCTTTGCCCAGCGAGCGCCAGCAGAGCTCTGCCCCCGCCTGGCTTAGGGCTGTGCTGTGCCCGCGCCCGGCAGCCCCCAAAGACGCGTCTCTAGCGGAAGCCTGGCAAGGGGGGTACGTGGCTCCCAGCATGGAAAGCCAGGGAGGGGAGGGGAGGCTCTGCTGGGCTGGGGGGCTTTAGGGGCAGTGCCAGGCACGCGGGAGGAGTTCCAGGGCCGAGCCCTGGCAGCAGACATTGGCTGGTCCTGTCCAGATTTAGCCAATAGTCAGGAGTCCAGCACCTGCCTTTCAGGTTTGAACTCACTCAAAATTCAGCAGAGCTCAAGTTCAGTTTAGGCTGCTGTTACTTCCTTTCTCCCAAATCAAATGTGCTGATGCACTGTAACTTGCTGTAGGAAAAGCAGGATAAAATTGAGCCACAAATGCTGGCCTCTCCCCAGTGCGAACTAGGCCTGGAATTGCTATTTTCAACAGCCATGACCATTCTTTTCAGTTTGTTTAAAAGGAAGACAGTAATATTGCATTGGGAGCCCCCTCCCCCTGCAACGCGAGCTAAAGGACTAAGGCCCAGATCCTCCACTGAAATCTATCTCGGCTCCTAACTCCCACTGATTTCAGCAGAAGTTAGATCCCTAAATACCTTTGAGGACCTGGGCCTAAGTCCCCTTGGTGAGAGCAGTTAGCTGCCATTGTATCTCTCCCCATCCCCCGCCTGCCCCCTACCCCCTGGCTCTGCCCTCCCCAGACAGTCTTTGCTTGCTCCATATTCTCCCTCCACCCCCACTCCCAGCCCCCCTTTTCTTCCCTTTATCTGACACTCAGAGCTTCCCTCGAGTCCAGCTCTGCTCCCCTGAGCCCCAGAATTCTCCCCCTGCCCCCCAATACCTGTGTGGGGGGCCCGGCCGCCCGCCGCGGCCCACCGGCCCCGGGCCCCCTCCTACATCCCTGTTCGCAATTCCTGCCACATCCCCCTTCCCCCTCCTGTCCCCTTCCACATCCCAGTCACCCTCCTCCCACATCCCTGTTCCACCTCCGGCCCCCTCCCACATCCCTGGTCACCCCCCCAATGCCCACTGCTTCAGAGCCCCCTGCTCAGCCCCTCTTCTGCCTCCCCCCTCTCTCCACACTTCGCTGCCCCACCCCCTGCAAACCCTGGGAGCTGTAGCAGCTTCCCTCTGCCCCAGGCCGGGACTCGCAGCCCGCCCCGCTGGGAGCAGTGCGGGGCCCCCTCACAGGCTGCACCGGGAACAGCTCCTGGGGGGGGGGGCAGGTCTCCCCTTCTCCCCACGTGGGGCACTGCTGGGGGGCTGGGCTGGGGTCTCTGCCTGGGGAGAGTCTCTCGGGTTGGGGCAGAGGGAATGTGCCTCCCCGCCCGCAGCCAGGGCTCGGGGGGCCCCAGTGGCGGCAGCCGAGTCCCCAGGGGGCTGGCAAGGCAGCACCCTCATTCAGTCCTCCTGCCGGGCTGGGCCCCAGGCTCGCTCTGCCCGGCACCCCCTGGGCCCTGGCCAGCTGGAGTCCCTGGGTCTCTTTTCCCCACAGCATGTCACTGTCTGAGCCCTGGGCTGAGCTGCAGGGTCGCTCCCCTAATTCAGGCCATGGAGCTGCCAGTGCTCTGCCTCCAGCTTCCTCTGGTGTTAGCTGTAGGGTTAAATCAACCCGCCACTGGCTGTAGGAAAAACCCTCCAGTTCTCCCTCTTCCCCCCAGGGCTCCCTGCTGCTCCCCCTGCCAGTGTCACTTTGCCTGCGCAGTTTGCTCTGGAAGTTGTTATTACCGTCTGTGTGTCCCTCCTTTGCAGCCCTGTCACAATTTGCTGCTTCTGCCTTTCCCCACCCTACAGCCCCAGGGCAGTAAGTTGTGATGGATGGAGAGATTCCCGCCACCGTTTGGTACCTCTCACCTTTCTGCTCTGTGATGGATGGGGTTCGTCTAGCATCGTTTTCCCACCTCGGCCTCTCGCCATCCTTTGGTCCAGGGCTGGTAAATTCTGATGGCTGGGGACATTCCCAACACAATGACCTTTCCCCGTTCTCTACCTTCCCCTATCTCCTAGACCGGGGTAGAGAGTTGTGATAGATTGGGGATATTGAAGCCTATAGGGCTAGCCTGCTTACTTGCCTATATATCTTTTCTTATGGGTTTGACTATTTGTTTTATTATAACAGGTTATAAATATGTTTAGAGATTTATATTAGAGTGTTTTTGGCCGCAACGCAAGGGACCTACAGGACACATCCTGTATGTTGTTCTAAGGCAAAGTTAGTGTACATGTGTTTAGGGCCTTTCACCTAGAGAGGTGGTGATGAGTAAAAGCATAAGGTCCATATATGGTTGCAACCTTTAACAGAGCTAGATAAAGGATGTGTCGAAGCAGAGTGGTCTGGGGGGCTCACCCTCTTTCAACTGACCAGGTTCGCCTCAACTTGGAGAGGAACCGAAATGAGCAGGTAGGGCAGAAATCAGAGAATGAGCTAATGCCATTAATATGTGGGGTTATGTTATCAGACACACCAGCCTATGGAGTGAGGGCACCCCAGCATTTCTGTGGGAGAGGAAACAAAGTTTGGACATAGAAGGAGGGCTCAGGTGTTCATGCTCTGTGGCCAGGGGGACCCACCATGCCTAAGAGGCTTCTTAGTTTTTTGTTTATTGCCCTTTGGTTCATTAGTCCATTAGTTCTGAATTGTAAGTTTTAAGTCAGTCAGTTCAGTAAAATTCTGAAGTTATCTTGGTCTGTCTTCTCCAGCTCTCACGTCTCCTAAGCTCTGTCCTTCCCACTCGAGAGCTGAGGGACCTGGACTCTCTTGGCATGCCAGAGGCGAGGCTGGTCCTTGGTCTCTGACCTCCAGGTTATAACCAGGGCTGCTGGGGGTGGGGCAAAGGGGGGCAACTGCCCAGGGCCCTGGGTGACTTAGAAGAGCCCAGGTCTGCCAGGGTAGCAGCAGCTGGGGGCTCCCTGCTGCTTTTAAAGAACAGTAGTGGTGCCCCTGGCAGCCAGGGCTCCTGGATGCTTTTAAATCGCTGGCCAGGCCAGCAGCCGTATGGGGCACCCGGCACTGCTGATGGGGGGAGGGGCGCAAAAGGGGGGCTACAGGCTAGTCCTTGCAGCCCCGCCCCTTCTACCTGAGGTCCTACCCCTTCTGGGGGCCAAAAGCAATCCCCCCCTTTGCCCAGGGGCCCGGCAATTCTATCGGCAGCCCTGGTTATAATGCAAGACTGTGAGTATATTAATCAAAAGCTTGATAGTGCATCATATCACTTATATCTCTAGACCAATGTTGTTGCCTTTGTAACTCTGATCATTTTACCACTTGGTTGCTGTTTGGTTACTATTCCATTGATCTCTGGAAAAGTCTTTAAGGCTACATTTGTCTCAGTGTGAGTGTCCTTGTCGTACATCCCGAGGGTTCTCGCAAACTCTGTGTAGCCTGATTCTGGGACAAGAAACTTCTTATCCTCTGATCTGATCAATTGGCAAACCTATAACCCATATTAGCTAACTCATAATATTAACCTCCTAAAATCAGGCAACAGTGTCCTGTCATAATTTGCTACCTCTCTGCCCATCAGTGCAGTGTTGCCAATTTGGGGAGACCACAAATCATGAGTCAAACCCCCAAAAATCATGAGATTGGCCCAGAAATCATGAGACTTTAATAAAAGTTTATACTGAGTTTGTAGGTCAGTCTTGTTTGAACTCCCCTCCCCTGCCCTGCCCATCAGAGCTCAGGGTGTGCGATGTGAGAATTAGTGTCGCCCACTCCCTCACATACTGGATAAGGTGATTTTGGTCCCTGCTGCGGGAGATCTCGGCCCCACAAGTGCCTGTCTCCTGCCCAGCAATTAATCCTGTCGCCCCAACCCCTCAATTCACCCCCCCAATTCAATCCCCCAGTCGCCATCACCACCACCCCATCACTCCAGTCCCCCCACTGCAGTCAGTGCACCCTCCCAGCATTCACCCCATCTGCTCAGAACCCACTGTCAATGCAGCCCCCCCATCCCACCCCACCAGCCCCCACCTGCCTCAGTTCAGCCCCCTGCAGCCCCCAGCCTCATCTCTGCTCCTTAAGGTTCTTCACCCTTCCCAGGAAGGTGGAGGGGGGGGCTGCACTGGGGTCCCCTCTCCCATGTCCCAGGACAGCAGAGGAGCAGCCACCAGGGCCTGGCAGCTGGAGCCCTGCCACATCTGGGGCAGCTGACAGGATTGCAGAGTAACATTTAAGCCTCACTTTTAGAACTCTGCACGGTCAGGATTTTTTTTGCAGTAGATTAAATTGCTTGTTTGAGGATTGGCCCCTCCCCCTTCTCTCTCTGTCTCAGCTGAAGCCGCCCCCCGCCGCCCCCCCACTCCTCAGCTTTGTTTCCCTGCTGTGTAAGAGGTTTCTCATTGTCTTTCCAAGTGCTGTGCAGGAACTGCCTCATGGAGGAAGCACATTCCTTTGTGTAGGGCAGGTCTCTCCTGTTTGGCTGGAAACCCATTTTAAGAATGTGCCTCAGGTGGAAAAAAAATCCTGCCATTTGAGAGTTCTCCCAGGAGATCTCTGAGGAAGGCTTCATTTGACTCAGAAATTGTGACTCTTGAGATCAGTTCCCGACAGCTGGCATGTCTGCTCTGCCCAGTCTGCACTGCACGCAGCATGTGGCAGAGCCTTGAACTGAAGAAGGATTTTATCTTTCATGGGACATCTAAGTGTTGTGATTTCCAGGTCTGCAGGTCACAGCTCAGCCCTGATGTGACGAAGTGGGGGGGGGGGGTTCTTGGTTTATCTGTGTTTTCCAGTGGGTTGCATGCAGAGGGGGTGGGACTTGGTGTCCCCGGGTGTTACTGGTTTAACGAGGTGAGGGGAGAGGGAGTTTGTTGGGACACAGAGGGAACTTGGGACCTCGGCCGATGGCCTGGAGGATGGAGACCCCAGCGACTGGTGACCCGGAGACCCAGCTCAGGAGTCACAGCTGGTTCTGGCCAGTGGGAGGACAATGGGCTGCAGGGAGAGGACCCCGGTGACCTGACCAGCCGGTTCCAGCCAGAGGGGCCAGAGGAGGCTGAGAGGAGAGGAGACCCAGGCCTTCCTGTTTACGACCCTGTTTACCTGGAGAGAAGACAATAGACAGAGGCGGGGTTGGGGCCGGGGGTATCGGAGGCCCAGCTGGGAAGCAGGGGGTCTCTGGACTGGAGAGGGGGAGCAGGCTGAGCCCACCTGGATGCAGGGAGACTGGGATATGCTGGGCTGAGGGAGGCCAGGCCTGAGGCCCTGAGAGTTTCCGGTGCTGGGTTCAATTCTCAATAAACCCTCCCGTTTTATGCTGGCTGAGAGTCACTCCGGGCTAGAGAACAGGATTGCATCAACCCCTTCGGAGGTGGAGGCCCAGGGGGTCCAGAGCATGTGGAATCCCTGGGGGGGCCCATGGCAGAGGCAGACGTGCTGAGGCTCAGAGAGGTGCGGCTCCAGGAGGTGGAGGGGCCTGACCCCGAGAGAGAGGGGACCCCCAAGAAGGGCTGTCGCACTGAAAGGGGCACCCCCCACAGACCGCACGGGGCCACACCGCTGCCAGGACACACGTAAGGTGGGGTGGGAGTTGTGTATCCTAGTTGTTTGTTTCAGTCTATAAATGTCAGGGCACTTTGCCTTAATTCTTTGTTGAGCCGAGGGGGCAGTGGACAGTCCCTCCACTGGCAGCGTTACTAAGGCGAGGACGTTCCAGGCGTCAGCACTCAGCAACACTGGGTAGTGCGGTGGATGTCTCTGAACCAGCTATCTGCGCGGAGCTGGGCAGCACCCTGAAAGAACACATATGGGGCAATGCGGGGGGGGGGCCCATAGCCACCCCAACATTTGCCTCAACCCCCCATAGCCACCCCTCTAAGCACGAAGGTCAAAGCAGCCGCTGCTTTCCGGCCCCCCAGCTCTGAAGGCAGAGTGGAGAGTGGGGGCTGTGGGCAGTGGGTATGGGGCTGGAACGTACCACCTACTTCAGCACTCCACCCCCCACCCCCACCCTGGGGCTGGGGAGCTCCTGAGAGCGTGGCAAGACTCCCACAAGGCACAGCCTAGCAGGGACTGCAGCTCCTGGTCCGGCCTCCAATCACAGCCCCAGGTGCTCTCTGCACAGGCCAAACAGACCGGCAGGTGCCCATTTAAACACCCTTCCCAAGTGCAATCAGGAGAGGCGGGATTCCCTGGCGCACCAGTCAGAGCCCGGGAGGTGTGATAGGCAAGTGGGAGCCCCAGGCAGGCAGCGGAGAGGGGCTCAGGGGTTCTCTCTGGAGCAGTTGGCTGCACTGAGTCTCCATGAAGGTGTGTGGGGGGGTCCCCACCTGCCAGGACACCTTTGGGCCGGGTTTGGCTCGGCTCTCAGGGCCACGGCTAGAGAGACCTGCCCTGACAGGTGCTGGGGGGGGGTTATGGGGGGTCCCAGGGGCTGTAGAAGCTGTGTCAGTCGGGGGGGGGGGGTGGATACCATGGGCGCCGGTGCCGGGGGGTAGGCTGGGGGGGCCCATGGGCTGGGATGTGCGGGGTTCTGTTCGGGGCAGAGGGGAGGGGACAGGGAGCGGCTGGGTTGACGAAGGGGCGTGGGGGGCTGGAGTGCCGAGGGGTGTGAATGGCACTGGGGTTCTTGTGGGGACGGGGGTTACACAGAGGTGGGAATGACTGTGGGGGTGGGGCTACACAGAGCTCTGGGTTCTGGTGGGTGTGCCTTTGGGGTGTATGGGGTGTGTGGAGGGCTGGGTCCTGGTGTGGGCATATGCGGTGTGAGGTGGGTGTGTGGAGGGCTGAGTCCTGCTGGGGGTGTGCGGGGTGGATGGTTTTGGGTGGTGAGATGTGATTGGGTGGCTTGGGGGCATATTTTGGGGTCAGACACCTGGTCCCTACGCCCAGGCTGGCTTGTCCCCTCTGCCACTGCCCCATTCTCCGTTGGGGGCAGCGTGTGCTTGGCAGCGGGGGCCTCAGCACCCCTCCTCCATGTGGGATACGGGCTGGGCCCAGGCTTCCCTCCCTGCGCTGAGCCCTGTAAACATGGCACAGGTGGTGGTGGCTCTCTGGTTGCTGTTGGGGACCGAAGGGGGCAGCCATGCCAGGCATGGCTCTTGACAGGCCCATCCCCGCTCTCCCCTAGGCAAGACGTGGAGAAGCAAAGCAGAGGCAGCGGCTCCAGGGAGCACCAAAGGGGGGCCCAGCCATTGAATGTTTAAGGAATTACAGTAACACCTGCCCGGAGCACCACTCATGGGAGCTGGCAGAAGGGCTGGCTTGTAAGAGGGGGTGTCTCTGCAAAGGTGGGCAGTGCCCTCCCTGCTGCACTGCTGGTGGGGCAGCACGGTGCTCTGGCATTTGGGGACGCTGAGCAGAGCGCCGGACGCTCCCCGAGGCCTGACTGTGGCTCTGCCTGGGTCCCTGCCCGGCCTCCTCTCCTGAGCCCCCCACCATTCCCTCCCCCCACCACGTCCCTTGGGTCAGCCCAAGCCCCCCCTTCCCCCCGGACCTGCAACCCCTTCCTTGAGACACTACTGCTCGCAGGCCACTGAATCACAAGGCCTGTCTGAGACACCCCCCACCTGCTCCTTGCTGAGTTCCTCCACCCCCCTCCCCTGCCCACTTCCTGACTCCCTCCTTTCCTCCATCCCCCGCCCGCCTGCTGCTCACTGAGTCCCTCCTTTTCTCTACCCCCCAGCCCCCCAAGGTCCCTGCTGCGCACACTCTGCCCGTCACCCGAGCCAAGTGCTCCCCCAGCCCCGTCTGGAACTTGAGCAAGTACAAACACTTGGGGGGAGCATTCGCTGCCCCCCCCAGGTACCCCGAACTGTGGCTGCTGCTTACCAGGAACACTGCTTTTGAATCACTGCAAACCTGTCTGCAAGGAGAGAGACACTGCATCTGCCGGCTTACTGTACTCTAGCAATGCCTTGTAATAGTCCCGTCTCAATGTCCGATTTTCTGGCCATCGGCAGTTCTTGGCTGCTCAGATAAAGGAGAGGCGTGAGGGGCCGCGGGAACAGGCAGAGAGGAGCGAGCAGGGGCCAGGAGGGCCTTGGGGGAAGAGGCAAAGGGAGGACAGGGCCCGGGGGAAGAAGCCGAGAGGGAGCAGGGCCTCCAGGTGGAGCGCGGCCAGAGCACGGGTGGGGCCACGGTCCAGGTGCTGGTGCCTTCCAACACCAGCCCGTCGAAGGCAGCAGGCGGGCGGGTCTCCTGAGAGAGCTGCGCCCCAGCCAGCGTTTCCTGTCACCCACGCCGGCGTCACCTCATCTTCCCTCCAGTGCACCCGCTGCCCCACATCCCCGTCCCAGCCTGCCCCTGCACCCCGGGGCGGATCACTGCACGGGCCGACGGGATCTGTGCCACGGGGGGCCCCGCCGGAGCGCTGGCACTCTGCCCCGCCCCCTGCTGCTCCTTCCCCATCACCCCTCAGCCCTGCGCCCCCTCTTTCTTCTGCGGTCCCACGCCAGGCCGGGAGACTGACAGAGCCTGGGCAGAGAAGGAGTGTATTCCTCCGCCCCTCCCCGCGCGGAGCCGGCCGAGCCCCCCTCCCTTCCCCCACCCCCACCCCCACCCCCGCGCGGAACCGGCCGAGGCCCCTCTCCCTCCCCTGCACCCCCGCACGGAGCTGGCTGAGCCCCCCTCCCTTCCCCCCCATCCCCCTTGCGCAGAGCTGGCCGAGCCCCCTCACCCTTCCCCTCATCCCCCCCATGTGGAGCTGGCTGAGCCCCTTCTCCCTTCCTTCCCTCAGCCCCACCCAGGCCCCCTGCAGACCCCCCCAACCCCTTTTTTGGCAAAACGGGGCATTCATAAAGTTTTCCCAAGGCCAAAGCAGGCTGGATGGTCACCCGAGGCCAGGGGCCCCAAACTTTTTTGGTTGTGCTCTTTCTGGTTCGCACCCCACCCTGGGAGCCATGGCCAGAGCCAGGGGCTGTGGTGGGTCCAGAGGTGGCAGTCAGGGGCCAGGAATGGGGCTGCATTGGGAGTGGTAATAGGTAATAATTGGAGATATACCAATTATATGGGGCCAGTTGTGCAGCTGGGGCACCCCACAGTTTGGGGATCACTGCCCTAGACTGTGGTAAAAGCCACCCAGGGAGCCCAGGCAGCTATGGGGAGCCCATGGGCCTCCACTTGTCCTGGGTGGGGGGGCGGGTGTTCGAGAACAGCTGCTGCCCCATATCCCTGCCCCCCAGGGTGCGCCACCCAGGGCAGATGAAGGGTCCAGCAGAGTGTCCTGGTCTCCCTGAGCAGCTCTTACCATGGTTGGTCAGGCCAGCGCGTTGGGGAAAGGGGAGAAGAAGGGGGTGTGGGGAGATGGGGGGGACAATGTTCTTTGTGCCCAGGGTCCCAATAAATGTTAATCCACCTTGAGGGGGGGATCTCTTTTACCTTCTCTCCAAGTGGCGCCCTCCCTGGGAGCAGGGGCTGGGAAGGGGGACCCTGGCTGGGCTGGGGGCTCTGCCCTGGGGGAACGCTCCTGGGGAGCAGTGGGACGGGCCCGGCTGGAGATTCCCCGCTCCCGGCTGCAGCCAGGGCTTCGGGGTCCCCAGCAGCAGCCGCTGGGGCTCAGGGATCTTGCAAGGAACATGGGCTCCCCACAGCGACTGCCCCAGCCAGGGCCCCATGCAGCATCCCCAACTGCCCTGCCCCCAGGTAGGCCCCCCCACCCGTACCAGGACCCCCCCCATGTAGTCCCCCAAGTGCTCTGTACTGTCCAGTCTCCCCCACACACCCCAGTCTTCATTAGATCAAGATTCTGCCCCCACCCCCTTTCAGACTCTCCCGCCAAAACAGCATCCTTGCCCCCCCTCGGATTTTCCCCATCACATTTCCCAGGGGGCAGGAACCCCTCATTCTGCCTCCATTGCCCCGCGCACACACTCTGGGGTCCCTCTCGGGTGTGCTGCAGCCGCCCAACCAGTCTGTGTTCCCCCTGCCCCTCACAGCCCTCCACCCCCCGGCCCTGGTGCAGGGGCACGACCCCCAGTGATGCACCACCGCCGCAGGTACCAGCGTGCAGCTGCTGAGAACTCAAGTCCAGAAGGGTCTTAGCCAGGCAGGCAAGTGTGAGTTATGTGCCGAGGGGGCGGGGTCTGGGGGAAGAGGCAGAGCGGCGATAGGATGGGGCAGAGTGAGGGCGGGGACTGGGGAAAGAGGTGGAGCAGTGGAGGGACGAGGCGGAGTGAGGGCGGGGCCTGGGTGAAGAGGCGGAGCGGTGGAGGGATGAGGCGAATTGAGGGTGGGGCCTGGGGAAAGAGGCGGAGCAGTGGAGGGACGAGGCGGACTGAGGGCGGAGCCTCAGGGGAAGAGGCGGAGTGAGGGCAGGGCCTGGGGGAAGAGCGGAGCGGTGGAGGGATGAAGTATGGGTAATAAGCAGGAAGAACTGGAAGTGCTAATAAATAAATACAACTATGACATCGTTGGCATCACTGAAACTTGGTGGGATAATACACGTGATCGGAGTGTTGGTGTGGATGGGTACAGCTTGCTCAGGAAGGACAGACGGGAAAAGGGAGGAGGTGGTGCCTTACATATATTAATAATGTGCACACTTGGACTGAGGTGGAGATGGACATAGGAGACGGAAGTGTTAAGAGTCTCTGGGTTAGGCTAAAAGGGGTAAAAAACGATGGTGATGTCATGCTAGGAGTCTACTACAGGCCACCTAACCAGGTGGAAGAGGTGGATGAGGCTTTTTTTAAACAACTAACAAAATCATCCAAAGCCCAAGATTTGGTGGTGATGGGGGACTTCAACTGTCCAGATAAATGTTGGGAAAATAACACCGCGGGGCACAGACTATCCAATAGGTTCTTGGACTGCATTGCAGACAACTTTTTATTTCAGAAGGTTGAAAAAGCTACTGGGGGGAAGCTGTTCTAGACTTGATTTTAACAAATAGGGAGGAACTCGTTGAGAATTTGAAAGTAGAAGGCAGCTTGGGTGAAAGTGATCATGAAATCCTAGAGTTTGCAATTCTAAGGAAGGGTAGAAGGGAGTACAGCAAAATAGAGACAATGGATTTCAGAAAGGCGGATTTTGGTAAGCTCAGAGAGCTGATAGGTAAGGTCCCATGGGAATCAAGAATGAGGGGAAAAACAACTGAGGAGAGTTGGCAGTATTTCAAAAGGACACTATTAAGGGCCCAAAAGCAAGCTATTCCGCTGGGTAGGAAAGATAGAAAATGTGGCAGAAGACCAGCTTGGCTTAACCACGAGATCTTGCATGATCTAAAAAATAAAAAGGAGTCATATAAAAATGGAAACTAGGACAGATTACAAAGGATGAATATAGGCAAACACAGGAATGCAGGGGCAAGATTAGAAAGGCAAAGGCACAAAATGAGCTCAAACTAGCTACGGGAATAAAGGGAAACAAGAAGACTTTTTATCAATACATTAGAAGCGAGAGGAAGACCAAGGACAGGGTAGGACCACTGCTCACGGCTTGGCTACACTGGAGAGTTGCAGCGCTGGTGGTGGGTTTACAGCGCTGCAATTTAGTAACTGTCCACACCTGCAAGGCACATCCAGCGCTGCATCTCCCTGGCTGCAGCGCTGGCCGTACACCTAATCTGCCTCAGGTATAACGAGTGCAGCGCTGGTGATGCAGCGCTGGGGAGCAAGTGTAAACTGATTCATCTTACTACGCTGTAACTGACCTCTGGAACCTTCCCAAAATTCTTTAAGTACCAGATAACATTCTTTGTTTTGTTGTGAACTCCGGCTCCCGGAGCTGCTTATCTAAAAAACAAACACAGCTCCTGTTTGCTGGAGCAGAGGCAGGCAGGGGAATTCCTTTGGAATGAGCACAGCTAGTGTTTGCTAGTGTTTGCTTGAGGAGAGAGATAATTTGCTTGAGGAGAGAAGCGGGGGGAGAGGGGGTCCGTTTTGAAACAGCTGCTTATGTGGTCTGAAGGCTATTTGCATTTAGTGAATAAGAGAGGGGTGGGGGAAGGGGTCTAAAGTTTTAAAATGATTGAAGGTTGGTGCTATGCATCTTCCAGTCCTTAGAACTTGCAAGGCAGGGAGCTGACACACAGTGTCGGCTCCAAAAATCCACTCTCTCTCTCTCTCCCCCATGCTCCCTGTCACACTCCACCCCACCCCCCTCTTTTGAAAAGCACTTTGCAGCCACTAGAACACTGGGATAGCTGCCCATAATGCACCGCTCCCAATGCTGCTGCAAATGTGGCCACACTGCAGCGCTGGTAGCTGTCAGTGTGGCCACACTGCAGCACTTTCCCTACACAGCTGTACGAAGACAGCTGTAACTCCCAGCGCTGCACACCTGCAAGTGTAGCCATGGCCTCAGTGAGGAGGGAGAAACAGTAACAGGAAACTTGGAAATGGCAGAGATGCTAATAACTTCTTTGTTTCGGTCTTCACTGAGAAGTCTGAAGGAATGCCTAACCTAGTGAATGCTAATGGCAAGGGGGTAGGTTTAGAAGAGAAAATAAAAAAAGAACAAGTTAAAAATCACTTAGAAAAGTTAGATGCCTGCAAGTCACCAGGGCCTGATGAAATGCATCCTAGGGCTTGGCTACACTTACAAGTTGCAGCGCTGGGAGTTACAGCGCTGGTCATGCAGCTGTGTAGGGCCAGCGCTGCAGTGTGGCCACACTTGCAGCACTTTCCAGCGCTGTATTGAGAGGTGCATTGTGGGCAGCTATCCCACAGAGCACCTCGTCCCATTTTGGCGCTGAGTATTGTGGGAAGGGGAAGGAAGTGTGCGGGTTATTCCGCTTCCTGTGCCAACGCCCCGTGGTGCATCGCTTCACATCCCAGCATTCAGTCTTTCCAGCAACGTTTGGCACCATTGTGAGTGTCTTTCTGTTTTACTCTCTGTGTGTGAATCGCGATTTCTGTGGCAAATGGAGCCCGAGCTGCTGAGGACTGTGCTGATGAGTGTCGCCAGCACAACACGTTTGGCAGTCGAGCTATTCCTTCAGCTCCAAAGTGACAGTGAGGAGTCTGACGATGATATCGATATCGATTCTCCTGCCGCGTGTGACACTACAGTGCTTGTGGCATTCAGGAAATGCTCAGCACCGTTGAACGCCGCTTTTGGGCTCGGGAAACAAGCACTGACTGGTGGGATCACATCGTCATGGAAGTCTGGGATGACAAGCAGTGGCTGCAGAACTTTCGTATGAGAAAAGCCACTTTCATGGGACTGTGTGCTGAGCTCGCCCCCACTCTGCGGCGCAAGACACAAGATTGAGAGCTGCCCTGACGGTGGAAAAGCGGGTGGCTATTGCAATCTGGAAGCTGGCAACTCGGTCGGGAACCAGTTTGGAGTGGGAAAGTCGACCGTTGGAATCGTTTTGATGCAAGTTTGCAAGGCAATTAATCGCATCCTGCTAAGAAAGA
>ML126408.1:1281-11648 GCA_003846335.1 Cuora mccordi
TTATCCAACCCCCCCGGCCCTGGCCCCTTACCCCCACCTTCACCCCTTTCCCGGAGCCTCAGCGCATCCAGGACCATCCCTGCACAGTGGCAGCATGTGTCCAGCGGGGCCCCTGAGCTCTGCCCCGCTCAGAGCCACGAGGTCAGGGGGCGGGGCTGCGAGCTACAGAGGAACTTGAGCTCTCTCTCTCTGCTCTACCCAGAGCTCAGCTCCGCCCCCTTACCAGTTTGTTACCAAGTCTCCGTCCACCCCCAGTGTCCATCCGCCCTGTCTGGCTTTTCCATGTCTGTACCTGACGTATTGGCAGTGGGCGTCATCCAAAGTAGCACAGTTGAAATACAGAGACACTAGTCAATATTCGTAACTTCAGATACAGAAATGATACAGGCATAGAAAATGGATAATCACATTCAGGAAATCAGCACCTTTCCAATGATATCTCACATGAGTTATCTTGCCTAAAGTACATCTCAGTTATGTCACATCCATATCATAAGTATATTTTTACAGAGAGTATGGAGTGTAACATCACAGGGTGCCCCTGGCTGGCTGCAGGAACTCCACTGAGAATTCAGCCCCGAGCTAAGGGTGAAGGCGCTGGGGCCGCGGGGAAGTGGCCCGGAGAACAGGAGCAGCAGCAGCAAGAGTTAAAAGAGACACAGCGGCTGTTTGTAGGGTCCCCGGGTTGGGACCTGGAGTCCTGGCCAGGCCCCCGTTGCCCCTGTACCAGTCACTGGGGAAGTGGTGTAAGCCCTGAGAAGAGGTGTTTAAATGAGCCTGGAGAGGGAAATGAAGACCTGGAAGAGGGTCAGCGTTGGTTGGTTGTGGACACCCTGGAAGGGGGCCGAACTGAAGCAGGACTCGGCGGGAGAGCTGGGATCAGCCGAGGCTTGCCAGGTGGAGAAGAGTCTCCAGGAAGGAAGCCCCAGGGGCGCTGATCCACCCCAGAGCAGGGACTCTTCGAGAGCCAGCCCAGCCAGGGGCTGAGGACGAAGCCCAGAGGCCGAGCAAGAGATGCCGATTGAGGGTACGGTGATAATCAGTCCAACGGGGCCTACGGACTGGGCCCTGAGCAGGCTGCAGATAGAGACCAGTGAGGGTCGCATGACAGGACCTGTTGGATGTGTACCCCAGAAGGGGATGTTTTTGTCCACGTACAGACTGTGTGTCACTCAGCCGGAAGGGCTAAGTCCTCGAAGAGCCACCTGATGAGGGCAGTAGCCGGTGGGAGCCCCAGCGAGTGGAGTAAAGGGGAGAGAGGGCCGGTGCGCACACACCCGAGAGGAGGCGCTCGCGAGAGGCCCCGCTGCAGCTTCCCGTCTCCCTCCTCTGCTCCTCTCCCTGCCCAGGGTCCCCTCAACTTCTGAAAGGGGGTGTGCATGGGCAGTGTGTGTGTGTGTATTAACTCCCCAATTATCAACTGATGTGGTCAGCACGATGACCGGGCCGCTGAGCAACCAGGCACCGAGGCGATGGAGCCGAGGAGGAATCGAGTCTGCAAGATCCCAGGGCAACAACGGGAGGGGCCAGGCACTCGTTATCATTATTGTTTTATAGAAAACAAGGAGCTGAAACCTCTCCCCTGGGCGCAGACGGAGATGACGCCAGTCTGGCCTATTTGGGGCCTTATTGGGGTCTGGCTGGGGTCTTGCCCACGTGGGGGGCAGAGGAGACTGGCTGGGAGGGTGTTGCTAGAGTTGGGGGATGAGGGGCCAGGGTGAGGCAGGGCCCAGCCGGAGGGAAGTTGACCAGAGTGGGGGGATGAATGGCCCAAGTGGGGGATGGGGAACTTGGTTGGATTGGGGGAGAGGGGGAAAAGGGCCTAGCTGGGTGGGGGAGGGGCTTGGCTGTAGGGTGAGGAGGGGGATGGGGGTCCAGACGGAGTTGGGGGAGGGAACCCAAGGCCTGGCTAGAGTGGGGACAGGATAACCGGGGTCCCGCCTACATAAGTTACAAACCGGGAAACTGTAACCTACCTGTTTAACTGGGCGAGATCCCTTGAGGAGATCTATTGGGCAGGGGAATTTGTGTCGGGGTCACTGTTATGAGGTAGATGCACAATTAGCCCCTCCACACCCAGACGTGGCTGGAATCGGGGGCGGTCGTTTAGGGGACCCCACAGCCGGAGTCAGAGTCCAGGGAGGGTGAATTGTCAGGCCGGCTGCTTTGCGAAAGGCCACGTGCCCTGGGATAAATTGGGAGAAACTGAGTCATGGGAGGAGAAAGCAGGCTGGGTTTTCCCCTGGGTTCTGAAGCATTTTTGCAGCTGGTTAGTGCTAGTGTTAACCCTCCTCCAGGGAAACCCCAGCGGTGTTCGTTACAGAAAGGGGAAATTGGTTAGCTGATTAGTGAACTGATTTCAGCAACTAAGGCGGAAAGAGCTGCCGGGATTCCAGCTGGAGAATTTGACAAGCAAGTGGAGAGAAGATATAGTCGCCAAATTTGTCGCTATATTTGACTCAGCCAAATGTAGAGATTTTGGTGAGCAAAGACGGTCACTGAGCCTCAGGTGAACTGAACTCTCGAGTTTCTTCTCGCTGTGTTTCTGTGCGGACTGAGCGGCTGAGACTGAATTTTTCTTTATCTTCAGTTTTATATTAACAGAAATAATGTAGGTGGTTTATAAAGTAGCCAGGTCATAGGCGCAAACTTCCCCTCTGGTCGGTGGGTGCTCCACCCCCCCTTTGCCTCTGCCCCCACTCCATCACCTTCCCCAATCCCCATCCTGCCTCTTCCCACCCCTGCTCCGCCCTGCCCCTATTCTGCCTCTTACCTCAAGCCCCCGGCCCTGCCCCGCTTCCTCCCCTGAGTGCACCGCGTCCCCGCTGCTCCCTTTCCCTGCCGGGGAATCCTGAAGTTCCTGAACACAGCGAAACAGCTATTTCACGGTGGGCCGAGGCGCTGGGAAGGAGGGGGAGGAGTTGGTCAGCAGTGCCGCCAGTGTACGGGATGCGCTGGAGGGAGGGGAGAGATTGGCTGCCGGTGGGTGCTGAGCACCCGCTAATTTTTCCCCGTAGTTGGCACCTAGGAGCCAGGTTACGTTGTAGAAATTAAGTTATTATTTTTATTATTGTGTTTTTTATCATTATCAGGCTTTATAAAGTTGATACTGTTCGGTATAAATAAGTAAGGAATGTTAGTACTGTTTAATATGTTCAATTAGTTTTAATAATGTATTTCTGAGGTAATGTTAAGTGAATCACTGGCTTTAATAGACTCTAATATGGAGTCTATGAACTATGACCCCTGGACTCCATCTCTGTAAGCGAACTTGTTTACAGCTTAGACACTGGAGTCATCTGGCTCAAACCGGACAGAACCAGCTTTTCCCGCCAGAGCCAGCCCCCAACATTCCGTCCCCTCAGAACGTTTCCCGCCAAAAAGGCTGGATAAGAGCTTGCCCAGCGCCTGCGCGGGGCCGCCCATTCCAGCCCTCACAAAGGTTACACAACCCTCTAGTGAGTCATTTGTGCTGACAGCCGCAGAGGGCACCAGAGACATTCCTCTTCCAGCACCACCGGCAGGGTGCACCTTGGGCCTCATCTTAGTGGAAATCCAGGCTTTTCCCGTTCTCCAATTTCCACCAGAATCAACAGGGAGATTTCCTGGGATTTGGGAATGGATCGGAGGTGGCTTTCAAAAGCTGTTGTGTTGCAGACAGAGGGTACGTCTACACTACGGGATTATTCCGATTTTACATAAACCGGTTTAGCAAAACAGATTGTATAAAATCGAGTGCGCGCGGCCACACTAAACACATTAAATCGGTGGTGTGCGACCATGGTCCGAGGCTAGCGTCGACTTCTGGAGCGTTGCATTGTGGGTAGCTATTCCGTAGCTATCCCATAGTTCCCGCAGCCTCCCCCGCCCCTTGGAATTTCTGGGTTGAGATCCCAGTGCCTGATGGGGCAAAAATCATTGTTGCGGTTGGTTCTGGGTACAGCCTCACCCCTCCCTCCCTGAGCAGCAGACAACCGTTTCGCGCCTTTTTTGCTTGGTGAACTGTCCAGACGCCATAACACAGCCAGCATGGACCCTGCTCAGCTCAATACCGCAATCGTGCATGTTTTAAATACCTCGCGCACTCTCGTGCAATATATGGTGAACCAGGACCTTCAAACCGAGGGAGTAGGAGGCGGAGACGGCAGCGCGGTGATGACAGTGATGAAGACGTAGACACAGAATTCTCTCAAACCGCGGGCCCCGGCGCTTTGGAGATCCTGATGGTAATGGGGCAGATTCTATCCATTGAACGCCGATTTTGGGCCCGGGAAACAAGCACTGACTGGTGGGACCGCATTGTGTTGCAGGTGTGGGACGATTCCCAGTGGCTGCGAAACTTTCGCATGCGTAAGGGCACTTTCATGGAACTTTGTGACTTGCTTGCTCCTGCCCTGAAATGCCATAATACCAAGATGAGAGCAGCCCTCACAGTAGAGAAGCGAGTGGCGATAGCCCTGTGGAAGCTTGCAACGCCAGACAGCTACCGGTCAGTCGGGAATCAATTTGGAGTTGGAAAATCTACTGTGAGGGCTGCTGTGATGCAAGTAGCCAAAGCAATCACTAAGCTGCTGCTACGAAAGGTTGTGACTCTGGGAAACGTGCAGGCCATAGTGGATGGCTTTGCTGCACTGGGATTCCCTAACTGTGGTGGGGCGATAGATGGAACCCATATCCCTATCTTGGCACCGCAGCACCAGGGCACCCAGTACGTAAACCGGAAGGGGTACTTTTCAATGGTGCTGCAAGCACTGGTGGATCACAAGGGACGTTTCACCAACATCCACGTGGGATGGCCAGGGAGGGTTCATGACGCTCGCGTCTTCAGAAGCACTACTCTGTTTAAACGGCTGCAGCAAGGGAATTACTTCCCAGACCAGAAAATAACAGTTGGGGATGTTGAAATGCCTGTGGTTATCCTGGGGGACCCAGCCTACCCCTTGATGCCATGGCTCATGAAGCCATACACAGGCAGCCTGGACAGTGGTCAGGATCTGTTCAATTACAGGCTGAGCAAGTGCAGAATGGTGGTGGAATGTGCATTTGGCCGTTTAAAGGCGCGCTGGCGCACATTACTGATTCGCTCAGACCTCAGCCAAACCAATGTCCCCTATGTTATTGCTGCTTGCTGTATTCTCCACAATCTCTGTGAGAGTAAGGGGGAGACCTTTATGGCGGGGTGGGAGGCTGAGGCAAATCACCTGGCCGCTGATTACGCACAGCCAGACACCAGGGAGATTAGAAGAGCACACCAGGAAGCGGTGCGCATCAGAGAAGCTTTGAAAACGAGCTTCATCACTGGCCAGGGTACGGTGTGACTGCTGTGTTTGTTGATGAACACCCACCCCCATTGATTGACTCATTCCCTGTAAGCAACTCCCCCTCCCCCTTCGATTACAGCTTACTTATGGAAATAAAGTCACTATAGTTTAAAAATCATGTATTCTTCATTCATTATAAAAAGAGGGAGAGAACTGAGAAGATAGCCCGGGTGTGGTTTGGGAGGAAGATAGGAGGGATGGAGAAGCCCACTAAAAAAATTTCACAGTAATGACAGCCTTCCGGTTGGCTGTCCACGGCGGTGGAGTGGACGGGTGCACGGAGCCTCCCCCCACGCATTCTTACACGCCTGGGTGAGGAGGATGTGGAACATGGTGAGGGTGGTTATACAGGGGCTGCAGCGGCACTCTGTGATCCTGCTGCCATTCCTGAAGCTCCACCAGAAGCCGGAGCATGTCAGTTTGATCACGCAGCAGCCCCAGAGTTGCATCCCGCCACCGCTGATCTTCCTGCCGCCACCGCTGATTTTCCTGCCGGTCTTCCTGCCGCCACCTCTCATCTCGGGTGTCCCTCCTGTCCTCACGTTCACTGGCATCTTTCCTGTAATTTGATACCACCTCCTTCCACTCATTCAGATGATCTCTTTCCTTGCGGGTAACTTCCATAATATCCGAGAACATTTCATCTCGCGTCTTCTTTTTCCTCTGCCTTATCTTGGCTAGCCTTTGGGATGGAGTAGGGAGGCTTGAAAAATGTGCAGCTGCATGAGGGAGGGAAAAAAGGGAGAGAAGTATTTTAAAAGATACATTTTACAGAACAATGGTTATACTCTTTCACAGTGAACAGCACTATTCACCTTACATAGCACATGTGATTTCACTACAAGGTCGCATTTTTCATCTTAATACTGAGTGCCTGCAGCTCTGGGGTTACAGATCTCACAGACACAGGTCCGGGCATCAGAATTCAGCTTGCATGCAGCCATGGTAAGCCACTGTCTTTCGGCTTGTGCAGTGCTTTACCCCTCCCCCACTGCATGGCTGGTACCATGAAAGCTCACTGCTAATCACCCCCCTTAACCCCCCCCCCCCCCGCACTGCGTGGCTGTTAGCTGGGAAGATCCCCGCTGACCAAACACGAAAAAGATCATCGGTATTTCACTCCTCCCCTCCATCCGCTTGGCTACGTGCAGGAAAGGATTTTTTTTTAAGCTGCAGTCCACGAACCCGGTAGGAAAATGGCCATCTCTGTGTCCCCTTAATTAAATTCCTGATTTTCAACCAGGTTACCCTGAATGATATCACTTTGCTGAGGATAACACAGCGAAATAAAGAACGGATGTTTCTTGAATGCCAGCAATCACCGGGACCATACGCAGCTATGCTTTGCCATGCAATGATATCTGATTACTTGCTACATGTATGGCGTGGTAAAGTGTCCTACCATGGTGGACGGAACAAAGCTGCCTTGCCCAGAAACCTTCTGCAAAGGCTTTTGGAGTACCTCCAGGAGCGCTTCATCGAGATGTCCCCGGAGGATTTCTGCTCAATCCCCAGACATGTTAACAAACTTTAACTTTACTGGCTGCGAATGCATCCCAAGTCCTCAGGGCAAATCAATCATTAAAAAACGCTTGCTTAAAAAACAATGTTTGATATTTGCAAAGGTACACTCACCAGAGGTCCCTTCCATGGCTTCACATTGTCTGGGATAGTTGCTTGGGAGGGCTGGGAGGCTAATTCCGTCTGGGTCAGAAAAAGCTCCTGGCTGTTGGGGCTAACGGAGTGGTGTGTGCTCTCTGCAAGGTCGTCTTCGTCAGCTTCCTCATCGTATTCTTCCCCGTCCGCATAATCCTCAGCCATGGCGATTACAACCCCCACGTCGGAATCCACGGACAGGGGTGGGGTGCTTGTGGCGCAGCCCCCTAAAATTGCATGCAGCTCAGCGCAGAAGAGGCATGTTTTTGGCCCTGCGCCGGACCTTCCGTTTGCTTCTTTGGTTTTCTGGTAGGCTTGTCTGAGCTCCTTAACTTTCACTCTGCACTGCACTGAGTCCCTGCTATGGCCTTTATCCATCAAAGCCTTTGAAATTCTTTCAAATACTTTTTCATTTTGTCTTTTGGAACGCAGTTCTGTTAGCACTGAATCCTCTCCCCATATAACGATCAGATCCAGTACCTCCCGTGCAGTCCATGCTGGAGCTCTTTTTCAATTCTCAGGAGACTGCATTGTTACCTGTGCTGATGATCTCTTCACGCTGGGGAAGCAGGAAATGAATTTCAAAAGTTCGCAGGGCTTTTCCTGTCTACCTGGCCAGTGCATCCGAGTTCAGATTGCTTTCCAGAGCGGTCACAGTGGTGCACTGTGGGATACCGCCCGGAGGCCAATACCGTCGATTTGCGGCCACACTAACCCTATTCCGATATGTTAATCCCGATATTAGCGCTACTCCTCTCATCGGGGAGGAGTACAGAAATCGATTTAAAGAGCCCTTTATATTGATATAACGGGCCTCATAGTGTGGACGGATGCGGCGTTAAATCGGGTTAACGCTCCTAAAATTGGTTTAAACACGTAGTGTAGACCAGGCCTCAGTACCTTACATCGGACAGAGAGGAGCAGTGGTGACTAGGGATTGGGATGCCTGCGCCTTTAATAACCCAGCCCAGAGAAGACCGTGCTGAGAGCCACTGTCCTGTCGGAGGGGAAATAAAAAAGCCCCTCTGCCCCCCACCCTAGTTTTGAAAACATGGGTGTCTCAGTGCACTGGGGTAACTGTCACCCACTCTGCCCCTGCCTGTGCCGGGGTTTTGCCCTTTGTCACCCTCTGGCAGCGCCTCACCCCTGGGCTTAACTCTGGCTCCTTCCCCTCCATCCCTGATTCTGCCCTTCAGCCCCTATCCTGCCCCTGCCTCCAGCTGCTTGACACCCTCCCCTCACCAGTCAGTTTCTTCCCCCTGCTCTGACTGCCCCCTTTGCCCCTTTTTAACCCCTGTAAGCCCTCAGCAGAACCTGATGCCAGGTAAGGGCAGTGGCTTCAGCAGACGTTACTGAGCATGCTCCATTGCTCAGCGCACCCTAAAGTAGCAAACTAAGACAAATGTGGTTTTTCAGAGATTACAGGGGCAGGGGTCTAGCCATGGGCCAGCAGCCTCACGCGGGGGGGGGGGGCGGGAGAAGGAGCGGGGTTCGGGGAGCAGCTGGGGGGGTCCCTTTTTCTCATTGGGAAATATGGTCACCCGAACAGTGGGGTGACTGTAAATTACCGTTGTTTGGCTTGGGGAGACGGTGGGAGTGGGCGGAGACAGGGATCGGGAGCTTTTCCGTCCCTGATTTCCATAACGTGAAATAAACATTTGCAGGATTTCCTACGTTGAAAGCCAGCGATGCCGCCTCGATGGGCACCGCGGAGTGAGACCCGTGCGCCTGGGAGACACTGCAAATCACGCAGATCAGCCTGTCATCTTCTTTGCAAAACAGGTTCAAAGGCTGCCCGTGCAGCTCACACACCCTGTTCGCTGCCCGGCTTCCCCGCGGCTGGGCACCCCGCTGCTCGGTGAATAAATCCACCGCGTTTCTCAGCTGCCGGTTGGGCCGCAGCCGGATCTCGGGACTCTCCGCCCCGCACTGCGGGCAGGGGAAGGTGTCCCGGCACCGCGCCCAGCACCGCGTGATGCAGCCCCGGCAGAAGCTGTGCCCGCAGCGGATGATCACCGGGTCCTGGAAATAATCCCGGCAGATCCAGCAAATGAACTCATCCTCGAAACAGTCCAGGCCCGGCCCAGCGGCACCCATGACAGGGCCGCGCCGGGCCGGAGACGCTGAGACCCGCCGCCTGCTCATGTTCCGACGCTCTTAGCCCGGGCTACGGGGAATCAATCTGACTCAAATTCCGCTTCCGCCTCTCCCGGGTGGAGCTCCCGGAGTCCAGGGCAGAGCGATCGGGGATCGATTTATCTACCCGCCTACGCTAGACGCGATACATCGATCCCCGATAGCTCGATCGCTCCCCAGCCTGCAGGGTCCGGCTGGGATGAGAACAGGGCTTTGCCCGAGCTGGGGGGAGGCAGCAGAGCCCTAGGACGGGGCGGCAGCCGGTGTATAAAACACGGACATCCCGTGTGATCCGCCTGCCGGGCCGGCTCCTCGGGGCTGCCCGTTCCCGGAACCAGCCGTGCCCACTGGTTCCGAGAGCAGGCGAGAGACCCAGCCAGCATCGAACCCAGTGGTTCCCCATCAGGGGCACGTGGGGTCCCCCTAGGGGTACACAGGGGTCTTCCGGGGGTACATCAACTCATCTAGCGTTTTTCTCATTTTATAACAGGCGAAGTCAGTACAAGCTAAAATTTCATACAATGGCTTGTTTATACTGCTCTGTGTACTATCCGCTTTAGTGTACATACAATATCTCTATTCCAATTTATGTATTCTATAATTATATGGTAAAAATGAGAATGTAAGCAATTTATTTCAGTAATAGTGTGGATGTGACACTTGTATTTTTATATCTGATTTTGTAAGCAAGTGGTTTTTAAGTGAGGTGAAACTTGGGGGGACGTAAGACAAATCAGACTCCTGAAAGGGAGACAGTCGTCTGGAAAAACGTAGCAGTATTGCCAACACCAGATGTTCAAAAATGGTAAGTCAGGCTCACCAGAAATCATGAGATTGGCTTTAAAACCATGAGATGAGGTAAAAATAATGGCTTTGGTGTTCTTTTTACCCCGTATTGTTCCGAGTGTAGGCCGCTCCTGATTATAAGCCGCACCCTTAAAGTTTGGTGCTATTTTAAAAAAATTAAATTTTTAACTTTTTTTAATTTAAAATATGTGGCGGGAGCCAGACGGCCAGAGCCAGGTAGCTGGCCGGCCAGAGTAGGGCAGCCGGAAGGGATGCGGGGCCGGGGCCGGAGCCGGGCGGCAGGGGACGGGGACGGGCGATGTGGCGCCGGGCGGTGGGGGACGCGCGGCCAGGGCCAGCGCCGGGCGGTGGGGGACGCGCGGCCAGGGCCGGCGCCGGGTGGCGCGAGGCCAGGCAGGGCCGCCCAGAGAATTCCGGGGGCCCGGGGTCTTCGGCGGGGGGGGGCCC
>RQSS01095965.1:0-16183 GCA_003846335.1 Cuora mccordi
AAATGGCGGGACCTCCTGCCACCTCTCGAGGGTGAGGAGCCCCGGTGGGCCAGCCTGTATTCTGCCCTGGTCCCGAGGCCTGCCGGGGATGTCAGATGGCGGCTCCTTCACGGGGCTGTGAGCACGGGCGTGTACTTGGCGCGGTTTACCCTTGTCCCCGACACCTGCCCCTTTTGCGGCGTGAAGGAGACCCTGGCGCATGTTTATTTAGAGTGCACCAGGTTGCAGCCCCTGTTCCGGCTCCTCTTGGCTCTCCTCTTGCGTTTTTGGTTGCACTTTTCCCCTCACCTATTTATCTATGCACTCCCCATCCGTGGCCCCACAAAGTCGCGAGATCTCCTTGTCAACCTCCTCTTGGCCCTGGCCAAACTAGCCATCTACAAAACCAGGGAGAGGAGGTTGGCCGACGGGATTTTCTGTGACTGTGGGGCCTATTTCCGCTCCTTTGTCCGTTCACGCATCCGGGCAGAGTTCCTCTGGGCGGCGTCCACTGGCTCCCTTGATGCCTTCGAGGAGCAGTGGGCGTTGTCCGGGGTTCTCTGCTCGGTGTCCCCATCAGGTTCCCTTCGTTTAGCCCTATGACCTCACTCCCGATCCTGTTTTTTTCATTGGTTGTCCCCCGTAATTAGTTAGTATCCCAGACCTGTGGATCCTCCCCTTAGGCTGGGGGGAGGTCCTTTAGCAGTGGGCGGGCTTTGCCCGCCCACTTCCTGGATACTAATAGGACCAGACTCCTGTACCCCACTGGTTTGGGTCTGTCACATATCCCTCCCCCCTGCTCAACACCAAGGGGTTGGGCAGCTTGGGATGCCAGACAGTGCACACGTGACAAGCTATCAGCATTTCTGTGACGGCTCCCTGCTCTGTGTTGCACACGGAACTGGAAAGGTTGGAGGGATAAGAACCAGGGGCGGCTCCAGGCACCAGCGCTCCAAGTGCAAGCCATGGGGGGCGCTCTGCCAGTCGCCGCTAGGACGGCAGGCAGGCTGCCTTCGGCGGCTTGCCTGTGGAGGGTCCGCTGGTCCCGCAGCTTTGGCGGACCTCCCGCAGGCGTGCCTGAGGGGGTTCAGCAAAGCCACGGGACCAGCGGACCCTCCGTGCTTGGGGCGGCAAAATGTCTAGAGCCACCCCTGATAAGAACCACCTGGTCACCCTTGTGTTCTTCTCCTTGTTCTGCTGCATCCATTGAAGAGGGGCATGGTTGGTCATGAGGACAAATCTGCACCCGAGCAAGTAGTAGCACAATGCTTCCATGGCCCATTTTACAGCGGGGCACTCTCTCTCCACCACTGCATATTTTTGTTCCCTCGGAAGGAGTTTCCTATTGAGGTAGAGAATTGGGTGTTCCTCCTCCCTGACCGTCTGTGATAGAACGGCCCCCAACCCTACTTCTGATGCATCTGTCTTCAGGATAAATTCCTTGGTGAAATCAGGGGCTAGCAGTACAGGGTTACTGCAGAGGGCAGTCCATAGGTCTGTGAATGTTTCCTCTGCTGCGTCAGACCATCTCACCAGATCAGGTCCACGGGCTTTCACTAGGTCTGTCAGGGGGCTTGCCCTTGTGGCAAAGTGGGGGATAAATAATCGGTAATACCCCACTATACCTAGGAATGCCCAGACTTGTTTCTTGCGACGTGGTCGGGGCCAGTTTTGGATGGCCTCCAACTTGTTCACTTGGGGTTTTAACAGACCTTTTCCCACAATGTAGCCAAGATATTTGGCCTCCATAAACCCTACAGCGCACTTGGCAGGGTTTCCTCTAAGGCCAGCTCGCCTGAAGGTATCAAGGACTGCCTCCACCTTCTCTAGGTGAGTTTCCCAGTCTGGGGTATGAATGACCACATCGTCCAAGTAGGCAGCAGCATAACTGTTATGCGGGCGTAATAGCTTGTCCATGAGGTGCTGGAAAGTAGCCAGGGCCCCATGTAGTCCAAAAGGGAGGACAGTATATTGAAAAAGACCCTCTGATGTAGAGAATGCAGTCTTTTCCTCTGCGTCTTCCGCAAGGGGAATCTGCCAGTACCCCTTTGTCAAGTCTAGAGTAGTCAAGTACCGAGCATTACCCAGACGGTCCACTAGCTCATCTATGCGAGGTATGGGGTACGTGTCGAACTGGGATACTTTGTTTAGTCGCCAGAAGTCATTGCAAAACCTTGTGGTGGCATCAGGTTTGGGCACCAGCATGATTGGGCTGGACCATTGACTGTGGGATTCTTCGATGATCCCCAACTCCAGCATTTTTTTTACTTCTGCTTTTATTTCCTCCCTTTTGGCCGCTGGCACCCGATAGGGCCTCATTGTTATTCTGGCCCCAGGGTTCGTGACGATGTAGTGATATGTCTCGGTTGTTTGACCTGGTTTTGTCGAGAACACATCTTGGTTCTGGGAGATCATCTCAGACACCTCATTCTTCTGGTCTGGTGTTAAATCGGGAGACACTCTCACCTGTTTGGAAGGCTTGTTTTCCTGGGTTAGGTCTTTTTGGATAGTTATGCATGCCTCTTGTGCATGCCAGGGTTTCAGAAGGTTGATGTGATAAATCTGTTCTTGTTTTTGGCATCCTGGCTGCCGCACCTTGTAGGTTACTTCCCTGACGGGTTCAACCACCTCATAGTGCCCCTGCCATTGGGCCAGAAGCTTGCTTTCTGCCGTGGGTACCAATGCCATCACCCGATCCCCTGGTTGAACTGTCAGACTTTTGCCTGGCGATTGTAATAGGTTCTCTGGGCCTCCTGTGCCTTTTCCAAATGTTCCCGTACAATAGGGGTGACACGGGCTATCCGGTCTCGCATCTGTATTACATGTTCTATTATATTTCTCCCCTCATTGGGTTTCTCTTCCCAGATCTCTTTGGCTATATCTAGTATGCCACGGGGGTGACGCCCTTATAATAACTCGAAGGGGGAAAACCCAGTTGAGGCCTGAGGTACCTCCCGGATAGCGAACATAAGGTAGGGTAGTAAGGTGTCCCAATCCTTCCCTGAAGCTGAAGTTCTCAGGGTATGTATATGGAGCAGCGTACAGAGGTCCTTCATTAGTTTTGACATAAATGGGGTTCCTTGGTCTGTTAATATCTCCTTTGGTAGCCCTACTCGGGCAAAGATCCCCACCAGCTCTTTGGCTATCGTTTTAGAGGCTGTGTTCCGCAGGGGGACGGCTTCTGGGTAGCGAGTAGCATAGTCCAAAACAACAAGTATATATTGGTGGCCCCGAGCTGTCTTCTCCAGGGGTCCCACTAGGTCCATGGCTATTCGCTCAAAGGGGACCTCTATGATGGGAAGGGGTACTAAAGGTGCCCTCAGGTGGGGACGGGGACTGTGCAGCTGACACTCTGGGCAGGACGCACAGTACCTCCGCACTTCTTCATGTACTCCGGGCCAGAAGAACCGTCGTAGGACTCGTGCCAGGGTCTTCTCTACCCCCAAATGCCCCCCAAAAAGATGACTATGAGCAAGACTTAATACAGCGTTCTGGTGTTGTTGAGGTACTAGGATCTGCTGTACCTTCTGCCCCTGTACTGGTGAAACCCGGTATAAGAGATTCTTCTTCATTATGAAGTAGGGTCCTGGTCCCTGGGTTTTCCCTTCCACGGGGACCCCATCTATTTCAGTCACCTCCTTCCTAATGTTGTCGTACCTTGGGTCTTTGGCCTGGTCCCATCCAAAATTTCCTCTCCCGGGGCTAATCTGTCCAAGATCTACGGGCCCTGTCTCTGTTACCTCTACTGGTTCAGAAGCATTAGGGTGGGGGTCAGACTCAGGTGCTTCTCCCTCCTGGGTGGCCTCCTTTTCAGCTGCTTGAGCGACCTACCTACGAGAGCGACCCTCTGGCTTTGAATCAGTATTGGGGTTCCCAAGGCTTTAGCTGCCCTCTTTTCCCTTTTCGACTTTCTACCCTGTCTGGGAATGGAAAATAAATCTGGGGATATTTCAGAGAAGACTGGGGGTTGACAGTCTACTGTGGAGGCCTCACTAACTTCAGGGTTCCCCTTTTCCTCCAATCCTCCTACTGGGAGTAAGTTTCCAAACCCTGGGAAGTCCCTCCCATACCCGGTGCTCATAGGGAGTTTAGGGACTACACCTGCTGCTACCTCAGTAGTGTTCCCCTGAATCTCGAGGTTATTACCCCACCATCCCAGTAAAACAACTGTCCCATGGACGCATGTTATCCCCGTACGCTTAGCCCGCAGCAGCTGACTACACTTCACGAGCTTCCCTGAGACAAGCGTGATAGCACTCCCCGAATCAACCAGTGCCATGGTCTCTAACCCATTTAGCTTTACTGGTCTGGTGTACATATGTGGGGTTAGTGAGACCCCCACAAGGTGGATTAGGGAGCATGGGTCTGCCCAGTTCCCCAGGTTACACTGCATTGGCTCCTCAGCATTGGGACACTGTGCAGCTATATGTCCCCATTCCCCGCAGGCATAACATCTGTATGGGGCCTTAGGCATTCCCCGGTCTCTTCGTTTGGGCAATCTAACATCATGATCCTCTTCTCCCTCAGTGCTCCGACTCTTTGCGGCTTCTGGTGAGCCTTCAGCCCCTCTCTTTTTCCACCTTGGCCCTCCTGGTGGCCCAGTCACCCGAGCTCTAGGGCTTGGTGCTGCTAGTTTAACCCAGGGTGCCTCTTCCTTAACTGGTCGGGTCAGCTCCCTCACCGTCCTTCTTGCCGTCGTTACCCCAGATCTGGCCAGGATCTCTGCTTTCAGCTGGGGGTAGTCTGCTGCAGCCTCTTCAGGCAGATCATAGTAGGCCTTCTGGGCCTCCCCACACAGGAATGGGGCAAGGATGCCAGACCACTGATCTCGAGGCCAGGCCTCCCGTAGGGCTGTCCTCTCAAAGGCCAGAAGGTATGCCTCTACATCATCCTCCCGTGTCATTTTCTGCAGCCAATGGCTGGCCCGTATGATCTGCGTCCCATCATGGCCACAGTTCAGCTCTGTAAGGGTCTTTACCTGGTTTACCAGTTCGCGCAACATAGCTCGGTCTTGAGAAGCCTGGTCTATCAGCAGACGATTAGTCTCTTGCTGCAGCCGCACTGCCTCCTGTTGGGCAGCTGCCTGGACACGGCTAGCCTCCTGCTGGGCCACCATGGCTTGTATCAATGCCTGTACTAAGTCATCCATTGTGGTGGAAAAAAACAAATAAACCCTCTACTTTTTTTTTTTTTAAATCACCCTCCTTCTTCTGTCACGCTGTGCACACCAAATCCCACCTCTGACACCAGTTGTGACAAAGTTCCTCCTCTACCTTGGTGAGTCCTGCGCTTATTGGCAGATTTGCTCACCTCAGTGATCTTCCCCACAGTCTAGGTCAACTCCTCCTGTGTCTGATCAGGAATTGGGAGGTTTGGGGGGAACCCGGGCCTACCCTCTACTCTGGGTTCCAGCCCAGGACCCTGTGGATTGCAGCTGTCTATAGTGCCTCCTGTAACAGCTGCATGACAGCTACAACTCCCTGGGCTACTTCCCCATGGACTCCTCCAAACACCTTCTTTATCCTCACCACAGGACCTTCCTCCTGGTGTCTGATAATGCTTGTACTCCTCAATCCTCCAGCAACACGCCCTCTCCCACACCCACACCCTCTCCCTCCTCTTGCTCCCAGCTCCTCACACACACTTCCTCTTCTCTAGCTCCCCCCTGCCTGACTGGAGTGAGCTCCTTTTTAAACCCAGGTGCCCTGATTAGCCTGCCTTGATTGGCTGCAGGTGTTCTAAGCAGCCTGTCTGCCTTAATTGGTTCTAGCAGGTTCCTGATTACTCTAGTGCAGCCCCTGCTCTGGTCACTCAGGGAACAGAAAACTCTTTTGCCAGTGGCCAGTAGATCTCCCTTCTGCTACTCTGCTGTAGAGGGTAGGAGGGAGAGGGCTGCTGCTGCTGCTGTTCCTGCTGGGCACTGGGCCCTCACTGCTGCTGCTGTTGCTGCTCCAGCTTCTCCCCTGGCTGGGCTAGACACCACCACCCAACCCCTTTCTCTGCTATCTGCTTGCTGGCTGGCTAGTAGATTCTGCCCCTCCCCCCCAGTTGCTGCTGTTACTCCACCTACAGCCCTTTGTGTGTGTGTGGGGTGGGGGAGGCTGCTGGCCTGCTCCCCAGAGGAGGGGAGTGAGGGACCCTAGCTCCAGCCCTTGTTACTGAGGACTCCACCACCATCACCATCTTCTGAACAGGGTCCCTCCTGCCTGGCCACCAGACCACCACCTGGAGCTGCTGGAGCTGCTGTGTTTGCTACTGGGGAGCTGCTGGAGCTCCAAGGAGGTGGAGGAGAAGGAGAGTACCGCCTGCTGCTGGGGGACCACGTAGAGACTCTGAAGACCACTGTGGAGGGGGCACTTAAAAACTGAGTATTTTTCGGACTGTGCTTTTGTGGTGGGGGTTTGGACTGTGTTTGCGTGGACACCGGGGGTGTGGCGTGGAGCCTGCCCCCAGTCCATCCGTGTCCCCTTTCGCCCCTTCCACCATCGTTGCCCCCTCCACCACCCCCATTGGCTGTTTTCTATCTACCTCGACTTCCTGCCTCTGGGACTGAGCTGCTCACCTGGCTTGCCACGCCCATTTCTATCGTTTGGGCCTGCAGCAGCAGCCAGCTACAATTGACTTTTTGTACAAGTGCTCGTGGGAGTGCATCCCCCCCTGTTTTGGGCTGACCCTCTCTCCTTTGCCATGTTTGTCTGCCCCGCCCGTTTCCATCTGCAGCCCTGATTGTCCTGCCCCAGCCCTGCAGCCAGCCCCTTGGTCCCTCCATCCCATTCCCAGCTCGACCTTTCCCTGCCCGCCCCGTGGTCCCCCCAGCCCTGATTAGCCCCTCCCCTCGTGCTTCCATGCCCCCTCCCATGCGCTTGTGCCCCTCCCCTATTTGAGTTTACCCTTGTTCACTGCACCCCCCTATGCTGTTATCCCCCCTGATCCCCTAGTGCAGCTAGAGGAGCCGGAATTCCCTTTGAGTCGGTGACCTGATGCCCTCCCGCCCCTGGGTCCTTGATTGCTCCCTGCGCTCCTTTAGCCTTCCCTTTCTGGCACCCTCCTCCCCTGCCTGCAGCCTAGTGGGGAGGGGTGGTTGCCTCCTCTCCCTTTCCTCCCCTAGCTGTTTGTCCCCCTCCCCGCTCTCATTATGGCGGGGGAAGGGGCGGGGGAGACCCCTCGCGATGCTCCCACTGCCCCTCCTCCACCTGCCCCCATGTCCATTCCCCTAGCCTCTGCCTCGACCGCCGCTGCCGGTCTACCTGCCACCGCCCCCGCTGGGGCACCGGCAGCGGCGAGTACCGGGGAGACCTCCGCTGCTGCCACGTCCCTCACCCCTTCCGATTCGGGGGGAGCCCCCCCAGCCGGTGGGAAAGGTCGGGGTGGGAAGAAGGGTAAGTGCCCCAGTAAAAAGATCAGGCCCCCATGGCGGGGACTACCCCCGCTGCCGCTGCCCCGCTACCGGCGCGGCATCCCTCCCCGCTGCTCCCTCCACCAGCTCTGCGGGTGTCCCTCCCTCGGCCCCCAGGGCATACGCCCAGGTGGCGGCGGCGGCCCCCCCGCCTGCTGCTGCTCCTCCGACTGCCGCATCCACTACCATCTATAGCGGCCGGGGCCCCTTCCCCACCTTGACCAGGAAGCACGGTGTCCGTTGCCTCCTGGTGCCCGCCTCGCCCCATGTGGAGACCTACGTGTGGGCTTTGGCGAGGGTGGTGGGGCCCACGGCCATCGTGGCGGCCTCCAAAATGTACGGGAGGGTGGTCTTCTTCCTGGCATCGGAGGCCGCCGCCCAGGAGGCGGTAGAGACGGGTCTGGCGGTGGGGGGCGTGTTTGTCTCCTTGGAGCCGTTGGAAGACCTGGGGGTCCGCTTGATCCTGACCTCCGTCCCTCCCTTCCTGCCCAATGCCGCCCTGCTGCCCACCCTTTCTGCCCTGGGGTGCCCTATCTCCGTCATCAGCCCTCTCCCGTTGGGCTGCAAGGACCCCGCCCTCGGTCACGTCCTCTTGTTCCGCCGGCAAGTGCAGCTTCAATTGCCGCCAGCAGTGCCTGACGGAGAGGCGCTCGAGGGGTCCTTTCTGGTTCCCCTACCAGGGAGCCCACTACCGGGTGCATTACTTGACAGGGGAGGCCCGGTGCTACCTCTGCCGGGCGATGGGGCATGTCTGGAGGGACTGCCCCTTGGCCCGGCATGGAGAAGCATCCGGGACCCCCGGCAAGGCGCCGGCCCTGTTACCGCTGATGCCCCTGGCTGCCCGGCACCTGAAGCTTCCCCTCCCCCTTCTCGGTCCACCGCTGGGGAGGAGGGTGTGGCGGAGATACCGCTGGGCGTGGGAGAGGGAGTGCCCCAGGGAGACTCCTCCCTCATTCATGCTGCCCCTCCATTGCCTCCCTGAGTCCCTGAGCCATCGCCCTTGCCCCCTGACCCGACCCCTGTTAGCCAGCCCCCGGATGATGTCATGGAGGGCTGGTCCTTAGTGCAGGGGAAGCGGGGCAAGTGGAAGGCTCGGGCCCCGTTACATCCTTCGGATTCGGAGACCCCCCCGGAAGAGCAGGAAGGGGGGCACTGATGACGAGCCTTCTGCTTTGCCCCTCTGATGACGCCCGTTTTGTGGTGCCGGCTGGGGACACCGTGGCAGCACCGGATGGTGACGCTGCCCCTCCTCTGGGGTCCCTTCCCGTGGAAGCCCCCAAGAGAGCCCCTCTCACCCCCTTGCCATCCGAAGCCCCCGCGAGCGCCGAGGTGGGCGTCGCTTTGGGTGCTGGCGGGGAGGGCCCTGGGGTGGCAGACGGTGATTTCCCTTCCATTTACGAGGAGATCGAGGCCCTGGGTCTGACCCCGGTCACGCAGGGGGAAGACAACCCTCTGCCGGTGGGCCTCTATCTGAGCGACCTCACCTCGGTCCCCCTGTCCCTGTGTTCCCTTCCCCTGACTGCTGTTTCTGCTCCCGCCTCTGAGGGTCCCTGGGGTCTTCCATCAGCCCGGCTGCAGGTGGCACCCCACTGACGGCCGCCGAGCCCATTGAGGTGACGGCCGGTGCCCCACTGCTCGGACCTGATTCCCATGGGGTGTCCCTCTTGGGTGTGGGGCAACCGACCTCCTTCCCGGACGGGGACCCCATTGATGACCATCCATCTCCGGATGCCGTGGCTGCCGCACCTGCCATAGTGGCTGAGCCCGGCATCGTTGAGGGTCCCCCTCCCACCCCCCAGATCCCTGAACCTGACCGGGAGGGGCCACCTTCCTGCGGCCCGATTACTGAGGCTCAGGATCCTGCTTCTGCCACTCTCTCCGATTCTCTTCCTGATCCCACCCCTATTCCTGACCCCTGCCCTATCCCTGTTGCCGGCACTGTCCTTATCCCCTCCGCCTCCTGTGATGCCATTGCCGCCCCTGGGGATATCCCCCAAGGAGTGGCCTTAGTACTTTTTCCCTGCCCTGACCCACCAGGGGCTGCTGTTCTCCTTCCACCGCGCCCTGTTGAACCGGGGAGCGGGGCAGGCCGCGTGGCGTCAGCCCATCGGACGCCACGTCGAGGGTCTGCCCCCTGCCCGCCCGCCTCGGTGGTCCACGGGGCTGTGACGGGGGCCCCGCTGGGGGACGGTCATCAATCCGTTACCCCGCCCTCCCCATGCACTGAGGGAGGAGCTGCGGGAGTTCCTTGAGGACGTCCGTGGCTCCCGTAACAAGGTCCAGCTTGCGCGCCAGCGGTGGGGGGATTTCTATCAGATCCTCCGGGCCGTGAGGGCCCTCATGGGGGAGGGTAAGAGGACCGGGAAGCAGGCCGCCGCGGCCTACCAGCGGGTCTGCCTCTTCTGTGACTCTTTACTCACCTACGGGGTTGGTCACGGATTGCTGTGCGGCCCGACGGAGGCCGTGGGTGTGTCTGCCGGCAAGGATCCCCCCCAGTCCTCATCATGACACCGATCATCTTTGCCATGTTAAATGCCCGGGGCTGTAGTATGGGTCTCCGCAGGAGCCAGGTGCTCTCCTTCCTTCGGGAGGGGAGGTACTCTGTGGTTTTCCTGCAGGAGACCCATGTGGATCCAGCCTCTGAAGCTAGCTGGCGGCTGGAGTGGGGGGACGGAGTCTACTTTAGCCACCTCTCGGTTCGCATGGCTGGAGTGGCAACCCTGTTCTTCCCCGACCTACGGCCCGAGGTGCTGGGGGTCGCCGAGGCTGTGCCGGGCTGCCTGCTGCACCTCCGGGTCCACATGGAGGGGCTTTTGGTTAATCTTGTCAACGTCTACGCCCCGACATCGGGCGAGGAGAAGTTGCGTTTTTATCAGCAGGTGTCCGCCTTCCTCGGCTCCCTGGATCCTCGTGAGTGCCTGGTCCTGGGCAGGGACTTTAACACCACCCTCGAGGAACGGGACTGCTCGGGGACCGAGCAGTGCCCGGCTGCCGCGGACGTCCTCTGGGAGATCGTCGAACGCTACTCCCTGGTGGACGTCTGGCGCGACGACCACCCGGACGACGTCTCAACGTTCACCTTCGTCCGGGTGGAGGCCCATCGGTCGCGCCACTCCCGGCTGGACTGCATTTACCTGTCACGTTTCCACCTTTCACGAGCCCACTCCTCCAGTGTTCGGCCAGCCCCCTTTTCGGATCACCACCTTGCCACCGTGACTGCCTCTCTCTGCGCGGAGAGGCCGGGGCCGGCCTATTGGCACTTTAATAACAGTTTGCTGGAAGATGCAGGCTTCGTGGCATCCTTCCGGGAGTTCTGGCTGGCCTGGCGAGGGCAGAGGTGCGCCTTTCCCTTGGCGCGGTGGTGGTGGGACCTGAGGAAGGTGCGCGCCCGGCTCTTCTGCCGCGAATACACCCGGAGCGCCAGCCGACGGAGGGATGTGGCGATAGAGCAGTTGGAACGGGAGGTCTTGGAGCTGGAGAGGCGTCTGGCCGCCTGCCCAGAGGATCCATCCCTCTGCGGAGCGTGCTGGGAGAAGCAGGAGGAGCTCCGGGCCCTCAAGAATGGGGTGCCTTTGTTCGATCCCGCATTCGCCTTCTTCGGGAGATGGATCGCGGCTCCCGCTTCTTCTACGCCCTGGAGAAAAGGAGGGGGGCCAAGAAGCACGTCACCTGCCTCCTGGCGGAGGACGGCGCCTCCCTCACGGATCCGGCGGAGATGTGCAAGAGGACCAGAGCCTTCTACGCGACCCTTTTCTCCCCGGATCTGACCAATCCTAATGCTTGCAGAGTGCTCTGGGACGGACTCCCGATGGTCAGCGCGGGCGACCGGGACCGGCTAGAGCTGCCTCTCACTCTGGCCGAGTTCTCAGAAGCCCTCTGTCGCATGCCCACCAATAAATTTCCGGGCATGGATGGGCTGACCATGGAGTTCTACCGCGTGTTCTGGGATGTCATCGGCCCAGACCTAGTCACCGTCTGGGCCGAATCTTTGCAGGGCGGGGTCCTCCCTCTCTCGTGCAGGTGAGCCGTGCTCACCTTATTGCCGAAGAGGGGGGACCTCCGCGACTTACGGAATTGGCGTCCCATCTCGCTCCTCAGCATGGACTACAAAATCATTGCGAAGGCCATCTCGATGCGGCTAGGGTCTGTGCTGGCGGGCGTGGTCCACCCGGACCAGACCTACACCGTCCCGGGCCGCACGATATTTGATAACCTGTATCTGGTCCGGGACCTTCTGGAATTAGGGTGTAGGGATGGTCTGTCATTCGCCCTCTTGTCCCTGGATCAGGAGAAGGCGTTCGACAGGGTGGACCACGGGTATCTCCTGAGCACTCTGCGAGCGTTCGGCTTCGGAGCCCAGTTTGTGGGTTTTCTCCAGGTGCTGTACGCTTCCGTGGAGTGTCTGGTCAGGCTCAACTGGACCCTGACCGAGCCGGTCAGCTTCAGGCGAGGAGTACGGCAGGGGTGTCCCCTCGGGTCAGCTGTACGCTCTGGCGATCGAGCCCTTCCTCTGTCTCCTCCGTCGGAGGCTGATGGAGTTGGTGCTTCGAGAGCCAGAGCTGCGGTTGGTTCTGTCAGCGTATGCCGACGATGTGCTCCTCGTGGTTCAGGACCCAGGTGACTTGGTGCAGGTGGAGGCTTTCCAGGCCATTTACTCGGCGGCCTCCTCCGCCCAGGTTAATTGGGTCAAGAGCTCTGGTCTGGTGATCGGGGACGGGTGGCAGGTGAGCTCCCTCCCACCCTCGCTTCAGGCCATCCGGTGGAGCGCGGGTCCGCTGCTCTATCTCGGCATTTACCTTTCTGCCACGCATCCGTCTCCACCGGAGAACTGGCACGGTTTAGAGGGCAGGGTGACGGCGAGGCTCCGGAAATGGACGGGACTAATCCAGTACCTCTCTCTCCGAGGGAGGACGCTGGTGCTAAATCAACTAGTCCTGTCCATGCTCTGGTACCGGCTCAACATGATGGTCCCAGCCCCGCATTTCCTGGCCAACCTCCAGACGGCAATTCTGGAGTTCTTTTGGCCAGGAATGCACTGGGTCTCTGCAGGGGTCCTCCACCTGCCCCTGGAGGAGGGTGGGCAGGGCCTGAAGTGCCTGCGCACTCAGGTCCACGTCTTCTGCCTCCAGGCCCTGCAGAGGCTCCTGTATGGTGCAGGTAATCTGGCGTGGAGCGTATTGGCGCACACCTTCCTCCGCCGCTTCCGAGGGCTCTGATACGACTGGCAGCTCTTTTAACTCCATCCAAGAGGTCTTCCGCGAGACCTCTCCGGGCTGCCGGTCTTCTACCAAGACCTCCTCTGGACCTGGAAGCTCTTTTCAGCGACCAGGTCCGTGGTGGCCACCGTGGGGGCTGATCCCTTCACGGAGCCCCTGCTACACAACCCCCAGCTTCGTGTGCAGGTGGTGGAGTCCCCCGTGGTGCACCAGAGGCTGGTCTTGGCGGGAGTCACCAGGGTTGGAGACCTCCTGGACTACGACCAGGGAGACTGGCTGGATCCCCTGACGCTCGCTCAGCGCATGGGGCTCTCCAGACCTCGTACTCCCCGGCGCGTACTTAAGGAGGTGAAGGCTGCTTTACTGCCCGCTGCTCGGGCCTACCTCGACCAGGTCCTGCGAGAGGGCACGCCCTGCCCACCCTCCACCCCGGGCTCTGTAGAACTTTTTATCGGCCCCCTGCCCCGTGGACCCAATTGGTCCCCTCGCCCTTTCACTGCGAGCCGGCTGCATGATCTGCAGCCGGTTCTGTTCCAGACCGCACCAAGGAAACATCTGTACACGCTCGTGCTCCACACTCTTCACTACCTCACCCTCGCGTCGCGCCCTGATACAAAGTGGCGGGACCTCCTGCCACCTCTCAAGGGTGAGGAGCCCCTGTGTGCCAGCTTATACTCTGCCCTGGTCCCGAGGCCTGCTGGGGATGTCAGTTGGTGGCTCCTTCATGGGGCCATGAGCATGGGCGTGTACTTGGCGCGGTTTACCCCTGTCCCCAACACCTGTCCCTTTTGCGGCATGAAGGAGACCCTGGCGCACGTTTATTTAGAGTGCGCCAGGTTGCAGCCTCTGTTCCGGCTCCTCTTGGATCTCTTATTCCGTTTTTGGTTGCACTTTTCCCCTCACCTGTTTATCTATGCATTCCCCATCCGTGGCCCCACAAAGTTGCGGGATCTCCTTATCAACCTCCTCTTGGCCCTGGCCAAACTAGCCATCTACAAAACCAGAGAGAGGAGATTGGCTGACGGGCGGCGTCCACTGGCTCTCTTGATGAGAGAGGAGCAGTTGGTATTGTCTGGGGTTCTCTGCTCGGTGTCCTCATCAGGTTCCCTTCGTTTAGCCCTATGACCTCACTCCCGATCTTGTTTTTTTTCATTGGTTGTCCCACGTAATTAGTTGGTATCCCAGACCTGTGGATCCTCCCCTTAGGCTGCAGGGAGGTCCTAAAGCAGTGGGCGGGCTTCGCCCGCCCACTTCCTGGATACCAATAGGACCAGACTCCTGTACCCCACTGGTTTGGGTCTGTCACAATACTTTATAGCAAGGTCTGCAAGGCAATAATTACTATTTTGTCTAAGCCCCTAGAGAATATATTTTGTTTTGTTTTTATAAAACACTTTTATGCAAACTGTAACCCTAGATGATGTACAGCATTAAATATGAAACAGTAGATGAGAGACCTAAGACATTGTTGAAATGAGAGGGGCTATGATTAAGTCCTAATGCAGAGGGCCTTAGGGTGGAAAATGAAAAGGTGAAGCCGAAGCGGAAGATGGTATGATTTAAGAGGGGTTCTGGGGCTGCTTTGCAGCTGTCCATAGGGAGCCTATAACCCTCATGTACAAACACCAGGGCTGGGTGAGGTGGGTGGGCCTTTGTTAGAGGATCAGACCATTCATATACCTTTTGTTGTTGTTGACAAACTGTAACCTACTCGCGCGTATACTACGGGGGCAACCTACTGCCCTTTTTGACAAACCCTACACCCCTTGAACTCCATAAAAACACACTTTACACAGTTATTTTTAACTGACATTTTATTTTACAACACACCCCGTTTTGTTCCCAAAACACACTCTAACTGTTAGTGTTTTTTCTTAGCAAGATTTTGTAATTTGCTAAACCTTCAGATGTCCTGATATTATTGGGACTGTTCCGATATTAGGAGCTTTGTCTTATATAGGACCCTATTGTCCCTGATAGAACCCTATTGTGACACACTGTACCTTAAAATAGCACCCTGTAACCCCAATACTCATCATTTGTAGCTGGTTGTGAAATTTCATACACAGCATGCCTTGTAAGGTATCATATGAGAGGTCATGATCTGATGAAACTCATTGTTCTGTCAAAATATTTATATCGGTAGTGTGTAGGAAGTTATAAGATTTTGTCATGTGGTTGTTATTGAAATATGTTGTGAGGCTGGGAGGCACCTACAGCTAGCTGCCCAGTGGCAACAAAAGAGGGAACCCACACCCAGGTGAGGATTAAATGATCATCACCAGCCATTCACCAGCAGGGAAACTGTAAATAAGGGATTTACAATTCAATAAAACACAGTCCTGCAAACACCACACAATGGGGATTACTCAAGTCTGTAACTCAGCAAGGCCAGCCAGGACATGCCTGTGCCAGTATCTTCCCTGAGACATGAATTGAGAATATAAAATATGGGACGGTGGCATCATGAGATCTCCTCTCTCCTCCCACACCTGCACTGAAGGCAACAGGAACGCTGGAAAGACAAAGACTTTGAACTGGGGAGATTGGTCTCAGGCTGAGCAGAGAATTCAGACTGTGTATTAAGAACCATAACCTGCCTGTAATATCCAGTGGGGCAAGAAAAGCTGCTTGATTCAAAACTTACTGAGTCTGATAACATTTAGGATGTGGAATGCGTGTTTGTTTTTATTTCTTAGGTAACAATTTCTGACCTTTATGCCAACCACTTATTTTTCTGTAGTTAATAAACTTATTTTAATGTTTTTAATCTTAACCAGGGAGTTTGTCTGAAGAGTTTGGGGAATCTGCTCAGATTACAGGCTAAGGGCTTGGCTACACTTGCAGCTGTACAGCGCTGCCGCGGGAGCGCTCCCGTGGCAGCGCTTTCGAGTGTGAGTGTGGTCGCGGTGCCAGTGCTGGGAGAGAGCTCTCCCAGCGCTGCAGGTACTCCACTTCCCCATGGGGATTAGTTTACAGCACTGGGAGCCGCGCTCCCAGCGCTGGGGCATTGTTTACACTGGCGCTTTACAGCGCTGTAACTTGCTGCGCTTAGGGGGATGTTTTTTCATACCCCTGAGGGAGAAAGTTGCAGCGCTGTAAAGCACCAGTGTAGTCAAGCCCTAAGGCATCTCCACCACCCTTTGAAGGAATGGTGAACTGATTAATGAGCTTGCAGTGGGACAGGGGAGATTTACTGTTTTTTCCCTGGGTATGGTTCATGAATGGCATAGAGAGCATTCATGCAATTTAGCTGGGGGTGTCCCTGCATGTTGTTGACTAAGTGATCACAGCGCCTGGAGGGATTTGCTGCTTGTCACTAGCAAAGCATTGTGAGAGACAGCCCAGGCTGGAGAGTTCAGGGGGCACAGTGATCCCACAGTCCCAAGCTTCCCTCTGGGGGTCCCATCACACCTATTCCCCTCCCCCCAAACTCCCATCCCAATTTTTCACACTTGCTATCTGGTCACCCTAGTTCAGTTCTGATTCAGTAGGTAGGACAAAATTATGGGTCAGGTTCAGTTCCAGTTCAAATAAAAATAGCAGTTCAAAATGGTTCTCTAGTTTCAGTTAGTTCTGTTCCCTCTCCCAG
>ML126410.1:8672-26435 GCA_003846335.1 Cuora mccordi
CTCTGCAGGGCTGTGGAGCAGCATCACTTCCCAGTCATTGCAACACACAGGCTGTTCCTTCGCAGCTCGTCCTTCTGTGTGTCCAGGCTGATCACGCCATCGACTTCCCCCCATCTTGGGGGAGATCGGTCATTTGTTCAGACAGCTTGAATTGCCTTGATGAGGTTTCCTCCCAGTTTGTGTCAAAGCCAAAAGTCCTGGAGGAACAGAGCATCTTCAAACCAGCATCTTTAGATTCATAAAAATATTCCCCACGAGCAGCTTTTGCCGTTTGCATGCCCTGGTCTGTGCACAACGGGGTTCTCAAGCAAACCTCCTTCTGGGGTGTGAGCCCCCCTAGAGGGCTCTGTCCCCTCGCTGCACATTTCAAACTGGGATGCCTGTTGGCAATGCTTGGGGTTCTTGGGGTACTTACTCTGATCCCCAGTGGGTCTGGCTCTGAAGGAAGAAGTGCAGCCATTGTGGAAGCTGCTGTGTGGGGGAGGGGGCAAGTGGGTGGCCCCCTCTCCCTCCCGTCCAGATTCCTGGGGGTGCTCACTCAGGACTGTCATTCCTTTACATCCTGATCCATCACCCGCCCACAGGGTGACCAGACAGCACATGTGAAAAATCAGGACTGGGGTGGGGGGTAATAGGAGCCTATATAAGAAAAAGACCCCAAAATCAGGACATCTGGTCACCCTACCCACCCATGGGCTGGTTTGTTTCACAAATGTCAGGGTCTTGCAGCCCCCTGTTTGCTGCAGGCCCCTGGCGAGATCTCTGGAGCCCTGACTAGAAATGTCACAGGCGGCTGGAATGAGGGCTGCTCCTCCCACTGCCCACGCTGAGGGGCTGGTGACCCAGAGACAGTCCCTGTCCTGCAGGAGGAGAGGGAGGGGGGAGACCAGAGCAAGGATTCACCAAGCAGAGCTCTGCTTCCCCCTCCCCCAAAGAGAGAGACAGACTGAGCAGGTGAAGGGCAGAGGTGTCCGGCAAACCACAGCAGTGACAGTGTGAGGAGGGACAGAGCAAGGGCCATACAGAGCTGTGTCTGTCAGAGCCAGATGGAGACATTCTGAGGCCCTACACGCCTGCCTAGCACAGCCCCCTTGTGCCCTGGCCTTGTCCTCAGGCCACGGCCCTTCTGCTCCTTGGCTTGTCAGGGCCAGGGATCAGCCGCACAAGAGCGAGCGCTGCCAGTGACTCCATTTGGTGCAGCAGGGGCTTCCCCACTCTCTGGCACCATTTCTTCTGTCACCAGAGCTCCGACCCGGCAGGGAGAGGCATCAGCACTCACCCAGGCAGGCTGGGGACTCCTTGTGGGGTTGTCTGCGGACACATCCCCAGCAGAGCTATGATGGGACAGCATCAGTAAAGAGCCCCTCAAGCAACCAGGGTGATGTTGTTAGGAGCCCCCTGAGCTGCACGGTTGACAGTTGAGGTGAATAAGGCCATTCACACGTCCTGGCGCCATTGGTTCAGGCTCTCTGCACATTCAGGCAGGCACTGGTTACATTCAAATCACATTTCCAAGTTTTTCTTCACAGGGTTAGAATTTTTGTTTTAAGGAAAGATGAGACTCTGATCTCCTCATTGTACTGAGGAGTCTGGGCCCCTCCGCACGGCCTGGAGAGTCTTTGACTTAAACTGGCCCTCAAGCCAACTTCAGCGTGTGAGGAGTTGAAATTCACTGCAAAGAGCAGCTGTTAGTGTGATGTGTTACAGGGGGAGAGCAAATTCTGCAAGTTGTTCAGTTCCCCACAGAGCCCAGGCTGCAGGAGGGGACGGATGGCAGGTTTTTGTCTCACTTTCACTTCTGAGTGTGTCACAGTGAGGATCACTCCCACTCTTCCACGCACCACAGTAATAATCAGCCTCATCCTCTGCCAGGGCCCCGGAGATGGTCAAATAGCCAGTGTTACTGGACGTGTCTTTGGAACCAGAGAAACGAGCAGGGACCCCAGAGCCCTGGCCTTTGTTGGACTCTGAATAGTATGTCAGCAGATATCGTGGTGAATTCCCAGATTTCTGTTGGTACCAGTGCACGTAGTAGTCACTGATGCTGGTCCCACTGCTCATGGTGCAGGAGAGTTTCACAGTGTTTCCTAGGGACACGGACACTGAGAGCGGCTGAGTCAGCACAGGCTGCGAGCTGGAACCTGGAAAATATGGTAAAAACCTGTCAAACCCTCCCTGTCCGTCCCTGGCCCCTAGTGACGCGGTTTCTGAATTGGCTTCAGACGTAACTTTAATGTAAATTTAACCCATTCCCTGTGTTCTCACCTGTGCACCACGTCCCCAGGAGGATGATGAGGGGAGCCCAGAGCATGGTGAGGGGATTTTAGGCCTTTGGGAGAAAAACAGCCAGAGTCACTGAGAATCCCCCACAGCACCTGCCTTTCATATTGAGGCTCCTGGGTGAGAAGCATCCAAGTTTTGCCTCTATGCTAATTTTCTCTCGTTTGATTGGTCCCTGTGATCACAGGTGGTCATGTGGGAGGAGAGACCATCCCTTGGTGATGAGCTCCAGCCATGGGAGGTCACTCACCAGCTCAGTGCTACGCCCATGGTGACCTCTCTGCTAGACTCTCCTTCTCAGCAGCCAGTTCTCAGGGTTAGGCTACAGGAAGGGTTTCATTTTAACCCTTTGTTTTCCACTGTTGCAGGGGCGGCTCTAGCGATTTCGCTGCCCCAAGCACGGCTGCACGCCATGGGGGGGCGCTCTGCCGGTCGCCCGTCCCGCAGCTCCGGTGGACCTCCCAGAGACATGCCTGCAGAGGGTCCGCTGGTCCTGCGGCTCCGGTGGACCTCCTGCAGGCACGCCTGTGGGATGTCCACCAGAGCCGCCTGCCGCCCTCCCGGCGACTGGCAGAGCGCCCCCCAAGGCATGCCGCCCCAAGCACGCGCTTGGCGCGCTGGGGTCTGGAGCCGCCCCTGCATTGTTGGTAACTACTCAAATCCTTCCCCGTTCAGCCTTCTATTTCCCAGCTCTGCCTGCAGGTCCATTGTCCATTCTCAGCTGGAGCAAACACAACTCAGTAGGTTTTGCAAAGGGGGAGAGTGGAGTAAATACACCTGGCCCATGAGCAAAACAGTCCAAAGCCAGAGCAGAGCTAAGGGGGAAACGGGGCAAAAGCGATAATCCCCCATCTTGCAGAGCATCTTGATGGGTGTTTGCAGCTTTGTTCTTGGGGACATTGTGGCTAACAGCGACGGTGTCTCCCGGCTGCAGAGGAGGCTGCCCAGGCTGTCACTTATTCATTAGGAGTTTGTCTAGGGGTGATCGGGTAGTTAGCAGAGCCGGGCCATGGCAGGGCAGCCCTGCTCCAAGAGCTAGGGGCGAAAAGCTCAATATCAGAGCTAAGTATGTTGGTGATTATTTACTGTGGCAGAAGAAGACACTGACACTCTGATGGGCTGCTCCCAGGGAATCCCTAGGCCCCTTTGTTCCTGGCATAGGGAACGGGCCTGCCCCATCAGCCACTGAAATCCCCGCAGTCCATTGGCAGCGCTGGGGAAAACCAAAACCGAATCATCAAGTGGTCACGTCTAATGGGTTAGCTTGTTCCGCTATTGGCCTTGAGATGGAGGGCTCAGTCTGCAAGTAGGGTGACCAGATGTCCTGATTTTATAGGCACAGTCCTGATTTTGGGGACTTTTTCTTATATAGGCTCCTATTACGCCCACCTCCCTGTCCCGATTTTTCACACTGTCTGGTCACCCTGTCTGCAAGAGCTCGTCCTGCATACCGAGGAGCTCGCACCATCAGATCCTAGGGCAGAGTTGGAGCCACGGAGGGGAAGGGGGGTAGTTCAGGAGATAGTTCGTGTGTGTTCAATTTGAACAGGTTTCTGCTCAGTGCTGTTTCTTGGACAGGCACCTGCTTAGTCTGTATCAGCAGGGAGCAAATGTCACCAGAGAATTACCGGAAAGTGTCCCCTTGAGACACCCTCCTGAGAGAGTGAGAAATGACACGCGGAGAGTGTGTATGTCCTATGGGCTCCTTGCATGGTGATGTCTGACGGCACCTGCTCTCCTCCAGTTCCCACCCGCTTCACCTGCCCTTCTCTGCCCACAAGGAAAGAAGGGAAAAGGGGGAACCTGGGAGGTAGCAGGAAAAGAGCATCACTGTTATGATTGTTGTAGCCCCCCATAGTATCCCTCCCCAGCAGCATGTGGCCAAATGATTTATTACAACCAATGGCCAGTGTCTCCTGTTTGGCATGTTCTAGCTGAAGGGCTCCCTCTACTGGCCAGCGCTACACTTGCAGAAGTGATCTCTTGCCACAGCTGACAGTTTTACCAACGTTTCCTATTCGAGTTCCAGCTCCCCAGGCCAGCTTGGGACCTTGGTTCCTATTCCCCAGCCCAGATTTGCTTCCTGGCTGAATTTTTAAAGTCACGAGAAGTTGCTCTGCTTCTTAGTAACCTTTGCATTAGCCCAGCCATTCCTGCTGACCCCCAAATGCTGCAGCCGGCCCTGTTCCCCCAGACAGCCCATAGGGATGCCAGGCTGGGAGGGGAGTTAGAAAGAAGGTGGGGCCTGCTGGGGACAGGGAAGGCTGGAAGCAGAGGGGAGCTGACCCACAGAGGCCAAATAGGGAGTTGTAGCCCCAGGAGCTCAGCTCCACTGGGTCTCTTAACCCTTTGTTCCCCATGGCTGCTAGTACTGCAGGCAGGCTCCTGGCAGTCTCCGCAGGTGAGTTGGACCCATGCCATGAAGCAAACAGCCAGCTCTTAGGGTTCAAAAATTCTGTGTCAGGCCGCTGGAAATAATGAAATGAATAAATATACGCATGGGGCCCCCATTCTATGAGTCTTTGAGTATTTGAGCCTTTCGGGCATGCTAGGGTCACGTTTTCAATATCTTCTCTGCAATCCCGAGAGCTGGAAACTTTCTTATCTAGTCACTGAAAGCCGAAGTGCTCATGGAATCACTGGACTACAGAATCTGGGGCTTTTAGCAAAACCCCTAATTAGCGCTGGACTCTCTATAAAACTACAAGAGATGGTGACTCTGATGAAGGGCAATGAAGATGGGAAATTAAAGGTTGAATTTGGCCCATGTTCAATGGGACGCAAGTGCAGAGAGCGGTGCCTGGGGATGATGGGCTCTCGGATGCCTGGAGTGCTGAGTAATTGGGCTGGATTTCCCCTACCTCCCTGGCTGCTCGATCAGCATCTCTTTTGTCAGCTCCTCCTCCTTCCCCAGTCCCGTTCACTGTGGGAGTCCCACAGGGCTCCCTCCTTGTCCTCGCCTTGTCTCTCTCTGAGCCTTATCCTTCAGTATCTCCATCCGCTCACATGGGGTGAGTCTCACCTCTGTGCTGATACATTTCTCCACTCCGGCTGTGACAGGTTGGACACCACCCCCCATAAGGTGCTGGGGGTCTCACTGAGCCCGCCCTTTCCAGCAGCCTGGGTTTTCACGCCCTGTTTTTGCTGTGCTAGACTCTCAAGCCCTCTATAGCACGCACACACAGTTAGGGCCACACCCAGCTGCAGACACAGACTGAAGTCAGCTCTGTGTGAGAGGATTCACCCAGCACCCGCGTGCAGACCCCCTTTGGGGAGTAAACCCAAACTAATATTGTCTTGCGCTCTATAGAAAGATCTGCCCAGCGCAAGCTCATAAAAATTCGCCCTCTCCCTCAATGTGAGGCGAGATCTGCACAGCTTCTTGCCCCTCCTCCAGTTAATAATTGCACAAACTGGGTTTAATAATAAACAAAAACAAGTTTATTAACTATAAAAGGAGATTTTAAATGATAATAAGGGATTGCAAACAGAACAAGGCAGATTGCTAAGCAAATAGAACAAAACGCGTATACCGAGCTAAAGATCTTAAAGAGACGGATTTCAAGAAATAATTTCTTACCCTAAGTGTTTTTTTAGGCAAGTTGTAGAGTTTCTATAGCTTAGAGTTCCAGTTATTTCTCTTGACAGACTAGACTCCTGTCTTAGTCTGGACTCAGCCCTAAGCCTGTCCTACTGCTCAGTTCCTTTGTCTCTCCGGGTACTTTCATAAGCCTTTCTTCTTGGGCAGGAAGGCAATGGAGACGAGTCTTGTTTGCCTTACTCCCCAGCCTTAAATAAGCTTTACATATGGCAGGAATCTTTTGTTTCTCAGTCTTGACCTCCCGCCCTCCTTTTAGTGGAAAATTACTAGAAGTCCAAGATGGTGTTTAGTACCAGGTGACAGGACCACCTGAGCTAGTAGTGTCACAGCTAGGTCCCAGGACAGCTCTCAGGAAGGAGTGAAATGACTATCTTCAAAGTCATAGAAATTGGATAATCACATTCAGTCAATTGTAACCCTTCCGATGATACCTTACAAGACCCATCTGGCATGAAATATGTCTAAGTTATGACATATCCATATGATAAGCATATTTCCATAAAGAATATGTGATGTAACAGCACATCAGCCCTGTCTCCTGCTGCTCATTCCTGCATCCAGGATGGTCTCTTTGGTATTGCACCCTTGGATGGCTCCTCTGGTGTCAAGCTCACATTGGCCAAAACTGAGCTCAGAAATCTGCCCTGCCACCCCCCTCAGCCAGTGATGCCAGCCTGAATAGCCCTTGGTTTCCTTCTCTTTGTGCCTCATGCCCCATTCCCCTCTATACCCATCCACCTCTCTGCTTCTGATTTGTTTCTGCATCAGAAATCTCAGGGCCTGACTCCGTTGTCTTTGCTGGAGGCCTTGGGGAAGATCTGAGAAGGAATTAAATTGTGCTGACACTCACGGCTGTGATAGGAGTGTTGTCTCTTGCTCCCCACTCTGATAGCAGAGGGGATGCTGACTCTTAGGGAGAAGAAGGTGATAGTCCCCATCCTGCAGAAGGAGAATGAGGAGGGAGTGGGAAATAGCTGTGTGGAATTTCCTTGTCACAAACAGCTGTGTGATTTGTCACAGCCAGAGACAAAACTGTGCAACTGGTGAACTTTGTACACAGGGCCCAGGCCGGGGGAGAGGAGGGGAGGGTGTTTTTGTCTCACATCCCCATCTGTCTGTGTCACTGTGTAGAACAGCACTGCCACTCTTCCACATAGCACAGTAATAATCAGCTTCATCCTCTGCCAGGGCCCCGGAGATGGTCAGATAGCCGGCGTTACTGGACGTGTCTTTGGAACCAGAGAAACGAGCAGGGACCCCAGAGCCCTGGTGCTTGCTGGAATCTGAATAGTATGTCAGCAGGTATCGTGGAGAATTCCCAGGTTTCTGCTGGTACCAGGACACATAGTAGTCACTGATGCTGGTCCCACTGCTCATGGTGCAGGAGAGTTTCACGGTGTTTCCCGGGGACACTGACTCTGAGGGTGGCTGAGTCAGCACATACTGGGAGCTGGAACCTGGAAAATATGGTGGAAATTTATCAACTCCTCCCTGTCCTTCCCCAGCCACTAGTGAATCTGGTTGTGCATTAGCTTCAGCAGCAACTTATTTAACCTGCTCCCCCCTGTTCTCACCTGTGCACCATGTTCCTAGTAGGACGATGAGGGGAGCCCAGAGCATGGTGAGGAGATTTCGGGGCCTTAGGAGAAAACAGCCAGATGCACTGAGAAGGTCTGACAGTCTCTGCCCGTTATATTGATCCTCCTGGGGGAGCACCATCTAAGCTCCACCTTTATTCTAGTTTGTTCTTATCTGATTGGCTCCTATGATCACAGAGAGCCGGGCACGTGGGAGGAGAGACCATCCCTTAGGGAGGAGCTCCTGCTCTATAAGGTCCCTAGCTCAGCTGCACTCCAGTCATGACTGTCTGCCAGGATCAAGGTTTCATTTCCACACTCGCAGGGGAGGCTGCTGGAGTTCAGGCTGTGTGACAGTTTCCATTCTAACCCCTCGTTTTCAGTGATTTGTAACTTTCTCAATGCTTCCCCTTTCGGCCTGTCATTTCCCTTCTTTGCCTGAGGATTCACTGATCACTCACACTGATCAAATACCAACTCAGCAGTTTCTGAGATGGAGGAGAAGACAATAAATACACTTTGCCCAGGATTACCCAATCGGGGCAGAGCTAAGGAGGAAATGGGGGGATACTGCAAAGTTCCATTCTCCCATCTAAGGGGCCACACTAGAGGAGCTGGGTTTGTGTCTGGCAATGTACATTATTAGGAGTTGTTCTCTGCTCACTGGGATAATTAATTTCCATTATCTCCAGGCTGCCCAGCTGGGCTACACGAGCTTCTGTTTATTCATGAGCAGTTTTAATTGGGCAGAAAATGGAATTCAGAGATCTGGGTGGTGACTGTGCCGCCCCTTGTGCTGAGAGCTAGGACTGAAAATCCCACTGAAGAACAAAGTGTTATTGTTATTGTTTATTACTAAAGACCAGTGAGATGCCTGGTCTGAGGAGGCTTCTCCTCAGGAATTCTCCTGGCTCCTAGCTCTTGGCACTTGGGAAAGGTCTAGAAACATCACCAAAGACACAAAAGGAAACGGAGTCTCAGCAGCACCAAGATAGACCCTCAAATGTTCATTAGCCATCTTGTGTCTATGTTTGGTGGGGAAGGGTGAGCCCAGCTCTGTCCCATACTACTCTGAGTCCCTGCCTTATGGAAGGTTCTGTGCCTGATACATGAAGTTCATTTTTAAGCCACATGACAAAGCCAGTTCCTAGCTGAAGAAAGGCATTGGCAGGAGTTCCCCACAGTGGAGCTGATCTCACATGCAGATTGGCCACTGGGGGAGGGGAGCCTCTCAGATCCCTTCCCCAGCACCCAGATTGAAATAGGTGAGAAATCAAACATGGAGATGACTCTCCAGTCGGGAATATTTAGCCTCTGGTTTATCTTTTAAAGTTCTTGGATTATAAAATGGGTGACCAGCCACAGCCCCACGTAACTCACCTCAACCCTGGGAAGGGGAAGTATCTGCTATGAGCAGCACAAACAGTGAGTAGGGGGTGACAGCGACTATCCCAACACTGGCTGACAGAACCATGGCTCATCCCCAACACTTCATTTACTTGCATTAAACAAGAGGTGGGACACGAAGAGCTGGGGATCAGTGCAGAGATCCCCCCACCTTGCCCTGAGACCTCTGGTATCTTCTGCAAACGCCCTGGTGTCACTGAACCAGCTCAGCAATTCTGGAGCTGACCCAGCTTTTACAGCCAGGGCAGATTGAGAGGTTCTGACCATTGCTGAGTGAGAGGCAGGGCCGGCTCTAGACCCCAGCGCGCCAAGCAGGCGCGTGGGGCGGCCGTTCCCTGGGGGGCGGCATTTGGCTCCGGTGGACCTGCCGCAGGCATGACTGCGGCGGGTCCCCTCTTCCCGCGGCTCCGGTTGAGCTCCCGCAGACTTGCCTGCGGCAGGTCAACCGGAGCCGCGGGACCGGGGAAGGGGCGGCGCTGCGCACGGCTGCTTGGGGCAGCCGATTTTCTAGAGCCGCCCCTGGTGAGAGGCCAAAGACACCAAAGGGTTTGGTGCTCGGGGGTGGAATGAGGGGGCAGCTTCCATTGCCCTGCTTCTCTGCTCAAGTTTTCCCCTATTTGAGACTACAATGTTTCTGGGCAGACGCTCAGAGGGGAGGGAGGGTATTTTAATTCTTGGAAGTGTAGGTGTGAGACATAGAACCCAAGCTTGTCTGAGAGCCCACGTCCTCCACTGGCGATGTCAGACCAGAGAGAGGCTGGAGCAATGGAGGGAGATGCACAGTTTATTGCTTTAAGTGTTTAAGAAGCCGTAACAGAATTTCCCTGCTTACAAATAGCTCCCACTCCTCTAGCCCTCCGTGAGAACTTGCTGTACAGTGAAATCCCCAGTGAGGACAGTGAGTGGGTGACCAGTCGCCTACATGCAGCTGGAAATATTGTGACAGAGGAAATATCTTCCCTTAGCCCCCTGTTTCCTCCACAGAAGGAATCCCTCCACAGGACATGGGGCATGTTGTCTTTGATAACAAGAGGTTTGTGTCTCACTTCCCCATCTGTCTGTGTTGATTGAAAATATCCTCCTTCGCCCACCCAGCCCCACATGCACGTACTTATCTGAATGAACCCTCCCTGCATCTAAACAAGAGGCTTGTGTCTCATTTCCCCATCTGGCTGTGTCACTGTGAGGAGCGCTACCATCTCACATCTGACAGTAATAATCAGCCTTGCCCTGTGCCTGGATGGTAAAGTGATGGTAAAGTGGCCGTCTTACCAGTTTTGGCACCAGAGAATCGATCAGGGACTCCGGAGGGTCTGCTGCTACTCTCATATATAATTAGTAGCGGTGTCAAAGTTAGACTCAGGACTCACAATTAGTCAGAACACTCTGTTTTATTAGCAAAGCGCTCTGCTAAAACACCCAGATAATGTGAGCACCATGCAAGACTCAAACTATCTTATTGATACAGATAAAAGGGCGCGAACTTAACAAGATAACAAAGGAAGCAGAATCTGGTAAGTTTACCTGGGCTAGACACGCATATCTTATTTCCTTACTAACTATTATCGATCTCCTGTTAATTTCCCACCATTACCTTAAGTGGACCCATTGTTTCGTACCTTAATGTTTCTCTTCCTGACAATTATATTTCAACATTCCTTATTTCTGCTTATAGGAACATACAGCATTTCTTTAATCCATTCTATTTTTACAATATAATTCATTCTACTTTCACAGCTGGGCACTGCCAGGTTTCTGTTGGTACCACTGCACACTCTTGCTACCAATCTTGTTCCCTGAGCAGGCGAGTTGAGCATTTTGCCCTGGAGACACAGCATTTTGCCCTGGAGACACAGACACTGAAGGTGGCTGAGTCAACACGTAGTAGGTGAGAGAAGCTGCAACAGGAGGAGAAAATACCTGAATAAAATGACTCAGCATTGACTTTATCCCCAGTTAACATGATCTGCAGGCAGTCACAGGGAAAAGCAAACATCATGTATCACCTGAGCAGTAAGTGAGCAGCGCGAGGAGCAGAGGGGCCCAGGCCATGGTGGGGAATCCAGACAAGCTCGGCTTCCTGAGGCAAATGCCTCTGTGGCTGGGACCCTCTTAAACCTCTAGAGCTATAGAATGTCCCCTTCTTGCAAATCTGCTAGTTTGTGTGTGTTCAATTTGGACAGGTTTCTGCTCAGTGCTGTTTCTTGGACAGGCACCTGATTAGTCTGTACCAGCAGGGAGCAAATTTCACCAGAGAATTACAGAGAAAGCGTCCCCTTTGAGATACACACTCTCCAAGTTCATCCCTCAGTCTCTCAGGAGGGTATTTCCTATGGCCTCCCCATATGGTGATGTCTGACGGCACCTGCTCTCCTCCAGTTCCCACCCGCTTCACCTGCCCCTCTCTGCCCACAAGGAAAGAAGGGAAAAGGGGGAACCTGGGAGGTAGCAGGAAAAAAGCATCACTGTTATGATTGTTGTAGCCCCCCCATAGTATCCCTCCCCAGCAGCATGTGGCCAAATGATTCATTTCAACCAATGCCCAGTGTTTCCTGTTTGGCATATTCTAGCTGAAAGGCTCCCTCTACTGGCCAGCGCTACACTTGCAGAAGTGATCTCTTGCCCCAGCTGACAGTTTTACCAACGTTTCCTATTCGAATTCCAGCTCCCCAGGCCAGGTCGGGACCTTGGTTCCTATTCCCCAGCCCAGATTTGCCTCCTGGCTGAATTTTTAAAATCACGAGAAGTTGCTCTGCCTTAGCTCAGCCATTCCTGCTGACCCCCAAACGCTGCAGCCGGCCCTGTTCCCCCAGACAGCCCCATAGAGATGCGCAGCTGGGAGGGGAGTTAGAAAGAAGGTGGGGCCTGCTGGGGACAGGGAAGGCTGGAAGCAGAGGGGAGCTGACCCACAGAGGCCAAATGGGGAGTTGTAGCCCCAGGGACATGGAGCACTGCTCAGCCCACTGGGTCCCTTAACCCTTCGCTCCCCATGGCTGCTAGCACTGCATGCAGGCTCCTGGCAGCCTCCACAGGTGAGTTGGGCCCGTGCCATGAAGCAAATAGCCAGCTGCTAGCGTTCAAAAATTCTGAGTCAGGATGCTGGAAATAATGAAATGAATAAATCTACACACGGATTGGAGCCTTTTGGGCATGCTAGGGTCACTTTTTCAATATCTTCTCTGCCATCCCGAGGGCTGGAAACTTCCTTACCTAGTTACTGAAAGCCGAGGTGCTCATGGAATCACTGGACTCCAGAATCTGGGGCTTTCAGCAAAACCCCTAATGAGCACTGCATTCACTATAAAACTGCATGAGATGGTGACTGTGATGAAGGACGATGAAGATGGGAACTTAAAGGTAGAATTTGGCCCCTGTTCAGTGGGAAACCAGTGCAGAGAGCGGTGGCTGGGAATGATGGGTTCTCGGATGCCTGGGGTGCTGAGTAATTGGGCTGGATTTCCCCTACCTCCCTGGCTGCTCGGTCAGTATCTCTTTTGTCAGCTCCTCCTCCTTCCCCGTTCCCCTTCTCTGTGGGAGTCCCACAGGCCCCCCTCCTTGTCCTCGCCTTTTCTCTCTCTGAGCCTTATCCTTCAGTATCTCCATCCGCTCACATGGGGTGAGTCTCACCTCTGTGCTGATACATTTCTCCACTCCGGCTCTGACAGGTTGGCCTGCCTCCCCCCACCGCCGTCCAGGATACCACCTGAGGTGCTGGGGTCTCACTGGCCCTGCCCTTTCCTGTATCCTGGGTTTTCACACCCTGTTTGTGCTGTGCTAGGCTCACTATAGCACACACACACACACACACACACACACACACACACACACACACACACACACACAGTTAGGGCCACACCCAGCTGTAGACACAGACTCAAGTCAGCTCTGTGTGAGACGATTCACCCAGCACCCCCGTGCACACCCCCTTTGGGGAGTAAACCCAAAGTAATATTGTCTTGCACTGTATAGAAAGATCTGCCCAGCGCAAACACATACAAACACTCCCTCTCCCTCAATGTGAGGCGAGACATGCACAGATTCTTGCCCCCACAGATAATAATTTCACAAAATGGGTTTAAGAATTAAAAAAAAAACAAGTTTATTAACTATAAAGGGCAGATTTTAAGTGATTATAAGGGGTAGCAAAGAGAACAGGGCAGATTGCTAAGCAAATAAAACAAAACGCGCATACCGAGCTAAAGATCTTAAAGAGACGGATTTCAAGAAATAATTTCTCACCCTAAGTGTTGTTTTAGGCAAGTTGCAGAGTCTCTATAGCTTAGAGTTCCAGTTATTTCTCTTTACAGACTAGACTCCTGTCTTAGTCTGGACTCAGCCCTAGCCTGTCCTACCACTCAGTTCCTTTGTCTCTTCAGGCACTTGCAGCAGCCTTTCTTCTTGGGCAGGAAGGCAATGGAGATGGGTCTTGTTTGCCTTACTCCCCAGATTTACATAAGGCGGGAATCTTTTGTTTCCCAGTCTTGACCTCCCGCCCTCCTTTTCATGGAAAATTACTGGAAGTCCAAGATGGTGTTTAGTACCAGGTGACAGGACCACCTGAGCTAGCAGTGTCACAGGTAGGTCACAGGATGCCTCTCAAGAAGGAGTGAAATGACTATCTTCAAAGTCTTATTCTTTTTTCCTAATGGCCCATCAAAGCTAATGGCCTGTTGTTTGGTGGGTGTCTCCCAAATACACACACAGCTGTAATTGTTACAAAGTGAATATTCCTAACTTTAGATACATAAATTATACATGCATAGAAATTGGATAATCACATTCAGTGAATTGAAACATTTCGAATGATACTTACAAGATCCATCTGGCACAAAATATATCTCAGTTATGCCATATCTATATGATAAGCATATTTCCATAAAGAATATTGGGTGTAACGTCACACCAGCCCTGTCTCCTGCTGCTCATTCCTGCATCTGGCACGGTCTCTCTGGTATCCCGCCCTTTAATGGCTCATCTGGTGTCAAGTTCACAGGGCCCAAAACTGAGCTCAGAAATCTGCCCTGCCAACCCCTCTCAGCCACTCATGCCGCCTGAATAGCCCTTGGTTTCCTTATCTGGGGTCCCTCATGCCCCATTCCCCTCTATACCCATCCACCCCTCTGCCTCTGATGTGTTTCTGCATCAGAAATCTCAGGGCCTGACTCCATTGTCTTTGCTGGAGGCCTTGGGGAAGATCTGAGAAGGAATTAAATTGTGCTGACACTCACGGCTGTGATAGGAGTGTTGTCTCTTGCTCCCCACTCTGATGGCAGGGGGATGCTGACTCTTAGGGAGAAGAAGGTGATAGTCCCCATCCTGCAGAAGGAGAATGAGGAGGGAGTGGGAAATAGCTGTGAATTTCCTGGTCATAAACAGCTGTGTGATTTGTCACAGCCAGAGACAAAACTGTGGAACTGGTGAACTTTGCACACAGGGCCCAGGCCGGGGGAGAGGAGGGAAGGGTGTTTTTGTCTCACTTCCCCATCTGTCTGTGTCACTGTGTGGAGCAGCGGTGCCACTCTTTATCACAGCACAGTAATAATCAGCTTCATCCTCTGCCAGGGCCCCGGAGATGGTCAGATAGCCGGTGTTACTGGACGTGTCTTTGGAACCAGAGAAGCGAGCAGGGACCCCAGAGCCCTGGTGCTTGCTGGAATCTGAATAGTATGTCAGCAGGTATCGTGGAGAATTCCCAGGTTTCTGCTGGTACCAGTACAGATAGTAGTCACTGATGCTGGTCCCACTGCTCATGGTGCAGGAGAGTTTCACCGTGTTTCCTGGGGACACTGATGCTGAGGGCAGCTGAGTCACCACAGACTGTGAGCTGGAACCTGGAAAATATGGTGGAAATGTATCAACCCCTCCCTGTCCATCCCCAGCGACTAGTGAATCTGGTTGTGCATCGGCTTCAGCAGCAGCTTATTTAACCCACTGCCCCTCTGTTCTCACCTGTGCACCACGTCCCCAGCAGGACGATGAGGGGAGCCCAGAGCATGGTGAGGAGATTTCTGACCTTTGGGAGAAAAACAGCCAGAACTATTGAGAATACCTGAACCTATCTGCCTCTTATATTGATCCTCCTGGGGGAGGCGCATGCAGCCCCGCCTTTATGCTAATCTGCTCTTGTCTGATTGGTCCCTTTTTCCCACAGGGAAACGCACGTGGGAGGGGAGAGCATCGTTGGTGGTGATGAGCTCCTGCTGTATAAGGTCACTGGTTCAGAGCCACGCCAAGTGTGACCAGTTCAGCTGAGATCATTTTCTTTGTTCATCCACAGTAGCAACCGTGGGAGTTCAGGCTGGGTGATGGTTTCCATTCTAATCCCTTGTTTCCACCGGTTTGTAACTTTCCGAAACCCTCCCCTTTCAGCCTGACATTTCCCCACTTTGCTAGAGGTTCGTTGCTCACTCACAGTTTGAGCCAACACAACTAGCAGATTCTGAGAACAAGGAGAATCGAATCAATACTCATTGCCGACCATTGAACAGTTGAGAGTAAAGCTAGTGGAGTGGGCAGGGGGAATTGTAAAGGTTGGGGGTGCTGATAAGTCACTTTCTACCCACTTCAGGACCATACGGGAGGGTGAGGTTTCTGTGGCTGGGGATGCATGTGCTTAGTAGCTGTTCTTTGCCAGCAGCCACGGTTTCTCGGCTCTCCAGGCCACACGGCAGGGCTGCAGGTGTTTTGGCTTCTTCATTAGGGATCTTTATGGGGTGATAATCCACTTGGGAGACTTGGGACTAATGAGGAACCTTGTCCGCTGTCTGGGGGCAGTGGAAGGAGATGGGGATTCTGTGTGATGGGAATCTACCTGCCACATTGCCCACCCACTCAAACCTGAGACCCATCAACACCAAGTGATACAGGACAACCCTGAAGTACTTGCTGATCGGTAAATACGTGCTCATTGCTGTCCTGAGGAGAGATGCTTTCCTGAATCGGGACCTGAAATGTCAAAAATTGATTACTAAAGATTTACTTGTTTCCATATTGGCTTGGGGAGGGTGGAGCTAGACTCTATCCCATAATGCTCAGAGTCCCCACCTCCCAAGGGGCCCTCAGGGTTTCAGCGGGTTCTGTGCAGTCCTGTAAGCCACACGATGAAGCCAGTCCTGGGCTGGATAGAGGAGTTTGCTGATGCTTTTCTGAGTAGTGCTGATCTCCTACACAGGGTGCTGTGGCAGACTGGCCTGAGGCCAGTGTGGGGCGGGGGACTCTCAGATCCTTTCTCCGGTGTCCAGACTGCAGCAAGGTGGGGAGGGAATCAGAGCAGGACATTACTGCCTACCAGCAAATATTTACCCCCACTTTACTTCTGCGATGTTCACAGTTTCAAAGACTAAATCTGACTCTGCTCTCGCCTGGAGGCTGGAGCTCACCCCAGAGGCTCCTTGTCGGTGGCTGCTCCCCTCATGGCAGCAGGCAGGGGAGCTCTCCAACATGGTGCACTTTGCAGGATGTTCCACGTTTCTGCTGGATCCTGTTCTCTCGTTCGGTCAAGCCAGGCATGTTCTGCAGTCCCCGGAGCGTCTCCTGCACAGAGCGTCCATTAGCCGCAGGGACAGGACCCGGCTCCAGGAGCCCAGGAGTTCTCCCCTCCCCTCCACTTGTCGCTCCTTAGAGCTCTGTGCATGTCACAGCCCTTATCACTGACCATCGCTAATATGACAGAGGCAGACCCCGGTTTCAGTCACGCTGCCCTCGACAGGAGGGGGCTGTGGGCTGTCAGCATGTGGGAGGAATAGGACAGTCCTCCCGCCAGCAGGGCTCAGAGCTCCTGGATGGGATCAGGGATAATTCCACTGTCCTGCCTCTCTGAGGACGGTTTATCCCGTGGGACAGACTATAACTTCTCTGTTGGGCCCTGAGGCAAGGGAGGGGTGATCTGTGCTTGGACGTGCATGTTTGGGAAACAGGCCCCAGCCATGGCCTTTTGCCGGGGGAGAGCTGACATCACCAGGGGAGAGATCTGAGCAGGCAGTTGGTGGGGCAATAACACAGAACCAGGCAGCAGGGAGGGGCACCAGGTTTTCCTTTCAGTGTTTAAACAGCCCGTAGGTGAGGGCACACGGCTTACAAATACATCCACCTTCCAGTCCCCTCCTTCCTAAATACAGTCTGGATAAAAGCCCTGCAGTGTAGGGAGCTCTCCATGGGGACAGCGAGGAGGGGACTTGTTCTCCACAGCTGGCAGGAAAGGTTTCTGGGTTGACTGGAAACAACCTCCTTTCATGCACCTTCCCCACCTCTGGCAGATATGCTCATTAAAGACAATAACATGACACGTTCCCTTTGAAATGGGAGGTTTGTGTCTCACTTCCCCATCTGGCTGTGTCACTGTGAGGCTGATCACTGCTGCTGTCGTACACCTGACAGTAATAATCAGCCTCGTCCTGCGCCTGGACTCCAGTGATGGTTAACGTGGCCGTGTTCCCGGAGTTGGCACCAGAGAATCGATCGGGGATTCCAGAGGGTCTCTCACTATCCCTGTATATAACGAGTACGGGGGCGCTGCCAGGTTTCTGTTGGTACCAGTGCACACTATAGTCTTCAATGTTATTCCCTGAGCAGGTTAGTTGAGCATTTTGCCCTGGAGACACAGACACTGAAGGCGGCTGGGTCAGCACGTACTGGGCCAGAGAACCTGAGACAGGAGAAAACATTGTGTCAAAATAACTCAACAACATTGACTTTATCCCCAGTTAACATGATCTGCAGGGAGCTCGGGGGAAAGCTCGCCCCTTTGTAGTACCTGAGCAGTAAGTGAGCAGCGTGAGGAGCAGAGGGACTCAGGCCATGGTGGGAATCCAGACGAGCTCGGCTTCCTGAGGCAAACGGGTCTCAGGCTGGGACCCTCCGATTCTCTCTTAAACCCCCAGAGCTGGAGAACGGCCCCTT
>RQSS01096042.1:0-24554 GCA_003846335.1 Cuora mccordi
TACACGGTTCCTGGGATAGTCCTTGGGAGTGTGGATCCCTTCAATGGAGCAGCAGCGAGTCTGGCTCCTCCATTGTCACACCTGAAAGGCTGGTGGGGGGCATTTCCCAACCTCATAACATATCTCAGTAACGCACACAGAGCAAAACTTGATAACTTCCCAACCAACGCAAGCACACACAATCCAACACGATATTAATGTTCAACAGATCAAGACTTTTGAAATGATACCTCACCAGGCAGACTTTGTACAAACCATGTCATCATTATATGAGAGTGGTGAATATGGGGCTTCCAGGTGCTGCTTTGAGCACAGCGTGCCACACCTGGGCTTCCATTGCAATGGAGACGTACCCTTAGAGTCCATCTCTCCTGGGATAAAGGTGGCAGTAGGGCTGGCCTGGGTCATCTGACTTGGGCTCATGGAGCTAAAGCTGAGGGGCTCAAAACTGTGGTGCAGATATTTGTGTTCACACTGAAGCCTGGGTTCAGAAACCCTCACCCCTCGTGGGGTCTCAGAGGTTGGGCTCAAGCCCATTTGTCTGCATTGTAATTTTATAGTCTTGCAGCCCGAGCCCCATAAGCCTGAGTCAGCTGACCCGGGCTTTGAGACAGGTGCCCTGGGTGTGTTAATCACAGTGTAGACATAACGTTAGGCTACGTCTCCAGTGCAATGAAACACCCACGGCTGGCCCGTGTCATATTAATCAGGATCCTGCAGCTTGGTCTGGATAAAGTTGCAGTGTATGTGTCTCAGCTCAGACTCTGTACCCTGCTCTAGGAGCCCAGAAGGTTGGGAGGGAGTTTATCAAGTGGAAATGGTAAAACCACAGTAAAGTATTACCTTGGACTCATGGCATTTCTCCTTTGCTCTGTCTGCTCTTAACTCCCAAACTTTCTGTAACTCTGTTATCAGTGCCCGTGAGTGTAATTTAAACCACAGGAATAGCCACACTGGGATAGATAATTGGTCCATCTAGCTCTGAATCTTGTCTTCTGACAGTAGCCAATAGCAGGTGCCCCAAAAGCCACTCCCCAAGGCACCACTGGGAGTTGAACCAAAGATCTCCTGTTTACTAAACAGGCACTTTAACCAGCTAAGCCATGGTGCTCGCTGTTGTTTAAAACATCCTGTCTGCCCACACCTGACTGTCTGCCAACCCCCACAGGGGCCTGACAAGCTTTGCTCGTGTTTGGATTCTGTAAAGCAGAGGAGCAGGTGAAGTTTTGCTCCCAAGGTGTGTGTGTGATTCTTTGGACAGGTCTATGCTACAAAATTAGGTCAGTGTAACTACATTACTAGGGGTGTAAAAAAATTACACTCCCTCAAGCAATGCAGTTATATCAACCCAGCCCCAGTGTAGATAGCGCTGTGTCAACAGGAGGGCTTCTCCCATCAACAGAGCTTGGGGAGGGGCTTGGTTAGCGAAGACCCAGAGAACAGGTGGCCCATGACTCTTGCATGTGGGGAGGCTGGGCATGAGCTCTGGAAGCTCCCTAAGAGCTAGTTTGCCCGTTGCTCGCTCCTCTCCTCCCCTGAGGCCTCCTTGCCTGCTGCTCGTGCCTCTGCACCCTCTGCCCCAAGGTCTGCCCATCGCCCACACCTCTCTGCCCCTCCCCTGAGACCTGCCCTGCCCACCACCCACACCTCACTGCCCCTCCCCTGAGACCCGCCCTGCCCATTACCCACACCTCTCTGCCCCTCCCCTGAGACCCGCCCTGCCCACCACCCACACCTCTCTGCTCCCACCCTGAGACCCGCTGTGCCCACCTCTTTCTTCATGCTGCGTTGTTATTCCATGAAACATCAGGGATGGAATAAAAAGTTGAGTTTACTCCAGGGTGAGGAAAGAAAGGAGCCACCAACCCCCTGGCAAAGCTCAGTACCCCAGAGAAAACCTGCCCCCTGCTATCGCAATCACTGATGTGCTGAGGATATGGCGGGAAAGGGACTGTCTGAATTAAGGCAGGATTAATCAAGGCAGGAAAGGGACAACAATCCTCAGCAACGTCATTAACCACAAACATATTCTCATCATACTCCAGCCAGAAGGGAAATGGGCAGGAATTCTTGCTGTTCAGCCATGGACACACGCACAGCAGTGAGTGTGGTGTGGAAGCTGGTCTGGTTAAACAATTGGAAATGATCACTCAGTGAGATCAGAACTAGAGTGTAGTGAGAAAACTGCATAAAGCAAGTAGTTGTGGCTGAGTGATTAAGGTGATAGACTAGAAATCCATTGGTGGCTCCCTGCTCGGGGTTGAGTCCTGTCAACTATGGAGGAACTTGCGGTTCTTTAAATTTAACAATTTAGTTTCAGTGGCTGAGCATCCTTGGTGTCAACAGGAGCTAGGTCTTGTCTCACTCTCAGGCTGTGTCTACACAACAGAGTTATGCGGCTTTACTTAAAGCATTTTAATTAAACTGCTGTTGCGTATCCACACTTTGCAGCTTGTGTCACCAGAGCACATCCACGCTAGCAACTCTTGGATCGCCACAGAGAGCAGTGCAGTATGGGTAGCTATCCCACTGTGCAACTGGCTGCAGGGTGCTTTGGGAAGGGTTTGCAATGTCTCATAGGCTGGTACAGCATCACATCCTACTACACTGACAGCCGCTTTTCACCTGAAGTGTGTGTGATGGGGCAGAGACTGTGTGTCTGGGGGCAGAGGGAGTGTGTGTGTTAGAGAAGAGTGAGCGTGTCGGCGCACTGTCTCTAAGTTCACACAGCTGCTGGAAACAACCAGTCCTGAGGCAGGGGGAGGGGGACAGCACCGATATCAGCCCCCGCTTCCCTCACTGGCTCGACACAGCACAGCAGTCTCTGTCACACACACACATGCTGCTCCCTGCCTGGCTCGGTGTCAGGGGTGCTGGCTCATGGGGGTTTAGAGGGCCATGGCCCCACCACTTTTTACAAGCCGTAAGGATGAACGACAGAAGGGTGGACAGAGTGGAGTCTTGGGGGGAAGAGGGGTTCTGTGGGGGTGGCCTTGGGGGAGGGGTAGGACGAGGCGTCAGATAGAAGGGGTGGTGTGGGGTTGGGGGCCTGAGGGAGAAGGGGTGGAGTGAGTGTGGGGCCTTAGGGAAGGGGTGTCATGGTGGCACCACAGTTCTGATGCCAGTGCCCCCCCCCCCGCCACTGTAAGGAAGCTTCCGCCGCCTGCTCTGTGTTCGCAGGGCGGGAGAGAGCAGCATCCACGGCAGTGATTTGCTCCTGGCTGCCAGAGCAGAGCAGCAGGCTCAGCTGTCAGAACTTCCCAGAGCGATGAAAGGGGAGGGGCCCATGGCTCTGTCGCAGGAATGCAGGGCAGGTGAGTTCATGGCAGGCATTGTGGGATACTGGAGGAGGCCAGTTATGGTGACATAATGAACAGCAGCATCTACACTGACAATTTGTCACTTTAAGTTTGCTGCAAAAAGCTCTAGGCTTCTCGTCGAGGTGATTTTATTTTGTCACCAAAACAGAGCAGTTTTGTCACCAGACGTGGCATTGCAGTGTGTACACCAGCCACAAGCTGCCGACCGAGGGAGTGTTGTGTGTTTTTCATACACCCGAGCAATATAATTCTGCTGAAATAACTTTGTAGTGCAGACCTGGACAAAGATTCACACACACACACAACTTGCAAGGAAAACGTCACCTGCTCCTCTGCTTTGAAGAATCCAAACACAAGCAAAGCTTGTCAGGCCCTGGTGGGGATGGCAGCTAGTCAGGTTTGGGCAGACATGACACCTTAATTATAGGCAGGCACCATGGCGTAGCTGGATAAAGCACTTGCTTTGTAAACAGGAGATCCTAGGTTCAACTCCCAGTGGTGCCTTATTGACTGGTTGTTGGAGCACCTGGTATGGGCTACTGTCAGAAGACAAAATAAGGAGATAGAGGGACCTTTGGTCTAGCACAGGGTGGCTGTTGTTATGGTTTAAATTACACTCACAGGCACTGATAACAGAGTTACTGAAAGTTTGGGAGTTAGGAGCTGGTACATGAGTTTTCTAAGCCCCTCGCAGATGACCCTCTCCCTCTGGGATGGGGCAGGTCTGAGCTCTCACACCAAATGGCTCATTGGGGCTGCTAGAATCTGTGAGCAGCTCATTTAGTTTCCACCAAGGGTTGAGTCCGGCTTTGTGCACTGTGTGTGAGAATGAAAATCCTAAACCACCCTTTGAAATAACAAATGCAGCAGGATATGATTCTGTCACTGCCCCAAAGCAGACAGACTAATGGAGAAATGCCATTGAGTCCAGGCTAATACTCCACTGTGGTTTTACCTTTTTCACTTGCTAAACTCCCTCCCAACCTTGTGGGGTCCCAGAGCCCGGTATTGAGCCTGAGCCGAGATGTCTACACTGCAAATTTACCACCCCACGGCCCTAGCCTGGGAGCCTGCACTGGCACGGGGCAGCCGGGGGTGTTTCATTGCAGTGTGGACATAGCCTAGCATTATGTCTACACTGCCATTAACACACGCAAGTCACTATTCTCAAACCCTGGGTCAGTTGATTCAGGCTTGTGGGGCTTGTGCTGCAGGGTTATAAAATTACAGTGTAGACACTTGGGCTTGAGCCCAGCCTCCGAGACCCCACGAGGGGTGAGGGTCTCCAAGCCTGGGCTCCAGTCTGAGCCCCAGGACCCCAAATCAGATCATCCAGGCCAGCCGGGCCACAGGGATTTTGTCACAGTATAGATGCCCTCTCAGAGTATGTCTACACTGCAATGTAAGCCCAGGGTTAGCAGAAGTCATGTCAGCAGCCCCAACACATAAACCTAAAGCACGAGGGAAAGTCCCACCCCCAAATAAGCTGGGCAGTGTCCTTCTCCCTACGGTTCGTAAGTCCGGCAACCAAAAGTCCTTTAACATGAGCCCATCCCCTACCCTGCACCCCACTCACAGCTATTGTCCTTAGTCAGTGCAAGCCCAGAGGTGCCTCTGTAGAGTTCACCTGCCATCCTGGGTGGAAAAGGGGGAAAATAAGAAGGCACTGTACTCACTATGTTGTCTAGGGACTCACTCATCCCTCCACAGCCACCCTGTCCTAACATTGGTCTGACACCTACATTTTAGTATTGGGACCCAAGCCCCAGCCCACTTGACTTTGGAACCCCTGTCCCCTGCCTAGCAAGTGCTATTGAATTGAGGGTGAGTCCCTCAATCGGGGTCTGCCAAGCACAGTTCTGCTGCCCTCGGGTCACACAACAAGGATAACAACCCTTTATTTCTCCTGCCCCAATAACAAGGAGACTGGGAATCCAACACCAGCCAAAAGTGATCACTTCCGGCAAGCAACCCAACCTATTTCCAACATACTGTAAAATCCACATGCAGACTCATACACGAAACCTTGCAAGAAAATCTTCCTGAGGGGGTCTGAAGCACCTGCTGCTGGAGGGAAGGAGGGAGCCGTGGGTTGGGATTGAGGAGCAGCGTGAGGAGGGGCGGCCTGTGGGTTGGGATTGAGGGGCACTGGGAATAGGAGGGGGCTGTGGGGGTGGGACAGAGGAGAAGGGTGAAGAGGAGCAGGCTCTGGTTGGGAGTGAGGAGCAGTGAGCATAGGAGGGACTGAGGGTTGGGACTGAGGGGCACTGGGAAAAGAGGGGACATGGGTTTAGGCTGAAGAGCATCCTCGTTTGGGGATCCAGCAGGACAGGGGAAGGCAGCGGGTGATTCTAATTCCTTAGGGATATTCTGTGTGTGTGTGTGTGTGTGTGTGTGTGTGTGTGTGTATGACTTTTGCATGCAGATTGTTTTTTGCTAAGTATTCTTTTGGTATGTGGTTTTTGTGCTTTCTTGTTGTGGGCTTTTGCTGTATTTTTTGGTGTGGATTTGTTCTTTCTATGTTTTGTGTGGCTTTCCCTTATGTGTATATGACGCTGTGTGCTGTGTGGGTTTGGTTTTTGTTTATGTCTGTGTGGGCCTGTGCAGTCTGTGATGTTCTCTTTCTCTCTGTTTGTCTCTCTGTTTGTATCTTCATCTGTAAATTCACTGGAACTTTTCAAACTCTCCACAGCTTTGCCAATTTTCAACAGGAATTTTACTCATTAACAAATTCTCACTTGTTCCCTACCAGTTGGTGACCATTGCCCCAGGGGCCTGTCAGTCTCAGGGGCCTGATTTCCCATTGACCCTTCCCCCTTCTATTGGGACTGGGAACTAGCCAACCTAAAAAACCCCACTCAGTTTTAGTAAAGGGCCAACAGTCCCTTACACAAGCTGGGCCTATGAGGGAGGGAGAGCTCAGTGGTTTGAGTATGGGTCTGCTAAACCCAGGTTTGTGAGCTCCGTCCTTGAGAGGGCCATTTAGGGATCTGGGATAAAAATCTGTCTGTGGCTCGGCCCTGCTTTGAGCAGGGGGTTGGACTAGATACCTCCTGAGGTCCCTTCCAACCCTGGTATTCTATGACAGGGTCACCAATGTTCAGAGAAACTAGCACAAGCTGGTCCCATGGTGTAAGGGTTGGCATGCTGAAATCTGAGTTCAAACCTCAGTGGGACCTGGTGGTAAATCCCTGGAGATCCAAGCGCTTTCCTGTCTCCAGCTGTATAAGAATGAGTTGTTTACCTTGTGCTGAGTGACTCATACCCACTGGAGCCAGGTCTCTGGTTGGAATGGGGTCTAGAAGTGGCTATGGTTTGACTGGGTGTTTGGGATTTCTGATGCCCACAAGTTTGGCCCTTGTGCTTTCTACCACACTTTTCCTCTTGCCGACATGGCGCTTGAAGAAAGGAGTGTCAGGGCCAGGTTTCATAGTCAGGAGGGAGGCAGAGCCAGGCTGGAGCCCAGCACCTCTCCTCCTATGGGCACCTAGGACAGAGGTGGCTGGTGCTGACAGCTCCAAGGGAAGGCTTAAAAGCCACAGAGCAACCAAGGGCAGGGCAAGAGGAGGGGAGGACCATGCCTATGCGTGGCCAGCAGACAGCCACAGAGACACACAGCCAGGCTGCTCCCTGCTCCCTGGCATGCCAAACCCCCACTGAAAACCACCCACAGCCAGCTGCTGATGCTTTGTGACCAACGTCAGAAGATGGTAGGAAAGCAGGGCCAGCCCCCCTGGTGGGGCCTCTTACCATTCCCACTCAAGGTGCTGACTTTGGCAGTAGGTCAGGAGATTTTACCCCAAGAGGCTTTTCCCCAGCTGGCGAGAAGCAGAGAAACACCCAGGCTCCCAAGGTGCTATTTAGCAAGTACCCTCCAGCACAGGTGCACACTTGGAAGAGGGAAACTGCTCCACATGCTAGCCCAGGAAGCCACCCATTTTCTTTGGCAAGTCAGGAATGGCAAAGGCAAGACTGGAAGCACCTGGGGCTCTTGCCCCAGCCTTTGTGACACCCACCCCCCCAACTCCTTCCTGGGGCTCTAGCTGAAGCCAGAGCATTGGCCTGAGCGGCCAAGAAGAGGTTCCAGCCCTGAAGGAAGCAGGACTTTCAGCCCAAAGGTAAATTTGCTCAAGCACAACCACAAAGGGACTCAAACCCTCAATCGCCTGATCCGAAGTCAGACGCCTTATCCATTAGGCCACTTGGTCACAGGAACAAAACCTTTCCAAGCACTTATTTGGAAAAGGCAGACACTGTGTTTCTCAGGTCCTCTGAGTGGGGGCGAGACTCTCTGGGCACAAGAAGTTGAGTTCCCAGCGAGATGTGAGACAATTCTCTGGAGCCAGGTACAGGACTTTGGCAGGGAGGCTCAGGCATGAGGGATTGGGGTGCAGCGGACAGACCAGCTATCTAGGTGCTTAGATTTGGTCTCACTGAGGAGAAGGAGGATTCCTGCTGATAGGCAGTGGCTGTGGAGAAAAAGTGGGCTGTCCAGGCTGCTCCGGTCTCCTTCTTCCAGCTCCTCATCTAGCTGAGCTGCTCCATTGGCCTGGACAAGTCCTCTGCATGCACAGCAAATAGCCCAAGAGCCATTTCTGCCCAAACCTGTGCTGGGGGATGAGCGTCTGTCTTCCCTGTCCCATCCGCGCTAGAGCAGACCACTAGATTGAGAGAGACAGTCAACAACTATTAAGGCTAAGATTATAAAAAGGGGGTCACAGAATTTGTGACTTTCAGAGACCTCAGTGACATTTTCCACCTCAGCCCTGGGGCAGCAAGACTGGAGCTGTCGGCCGGTGGGGGCCTCACAGCTATCAGCCACCAGTGTCGGAAGGGGCTCCCACAGGCCCATGCCACCACGGATGGACCCCACAGCTCCCAGCTGCTGTGGGTGGATCCCAGAGCTCCCAGCCACCACATGTGACAGGGGGACCCTGGAGCTCCCAGTGGGATGACCAGGTTATAAATTCCAGTCAGCGGTGCTAAGGCAGGCTGGTCCCTACGTGTCCTAGGGCACCGCGCTGTGCCCTGGAAGTGGCCAGTAGGTCCCCCCTGCTGCGCCGCTGACCAGGAGCCGCCCGAGGTAAGTCTGCAGCCCAACCACCTGCCCTAGCCCTGAACCCCCCCAAACCCAGAGCCCCTTCTTGCACCCCAGAGCCCCCACCCCTCTGCACTTCAACCTCCTGCCCCAGCCCAGAGCTTCCTCCCACACCTGGAACCCATCATCCCTGCCCCCACCCCAGAGCCATCACCCCATCCTGGACCCCAACCCCCTGCCTCAACCCACAGCCCCCTCCTGCACTCTGAATCCCTCGGCCGCACCCTGCAGCCTGGAGCCCCCTCCTCCACCCCAAAACCCTCATCTCCCCACAGCTCCCACAGGCAGACCCTTGAGCTCCCAGCAGCCATGGGTGGTGGGGAGCCCCCACAGCCTCACACCACTGCGTATGGACCCTGCAGCTCCCAGCTGTCCATCCCAGCTGTGGATGGACCCAGGATTTCCCAAGAGACATTGATGGTGTGAGGACCCATGTCATTGGTAATAGACCCTGCAGCTCCAAAGACCCTGGTGCTCCCAGCCGCCACAGGCAGCCCTCAGCCACCACAGGCAGGAGAGGGAGCCCCCAGCGCTCAGACACTGCGGGCAGAGCCTGGAGTTCCCAGTCACCGGGGGCGGGGGGGTGAGGAGAAGCCACAGCCCCCGGCCATTGCAGATGGCCCCGTAGCTCCCAGCCGCCACGGGCGGACGCCAGAGCCCCCAGCTGCCACCTGTATAACAGGGTTCAAAAGAGAACTAGATAAATGAACAGAGGACAGGTCCATCAAGGGCTATTAGCCAGGCTGGGCAGGGATGGTGCCTGTAGCCTCTGTTTGCCAGAAGCTGGGAATGGGCGGCAGGGGATGGATCACTGGATGATTCCCTGCTCTGTTCATTCCCCCTGGGGAACCTGGCACTGGCCGCTGTCAGAAGACAGGAGGATACTGGGCTAGATGGACTTTGCGTCTGAACCAATCTGGCCGTTCTTATGTTCTTAGAAAGAGCTTCCAGCTGCCACGGGCAGAAACCATCACCCAACGACCGGCAGAAAACAGCCTGCTCTGCGGGGACGGACTTGCACACTTGGGATGTTAGTGCAAAAAACTTCCTGGGCTGAGTAAAGGGCAGAGACCTGCCCTTAGCCTGCCCTGAGTGAGGGGTCACCCAAACCGACCTTCACTCGCCAGGCAGGTGTCACGCTTCTGCCTGGGGAAAAGGCAACACGCCCCCAGTCCCCAGCTCTGCGTGGGCAGAGAGCCAATGAGAACTTCTATTAAAAGGGAAAGAGAATCAAGCCTGAGTTTGGGAAAACCCCACAACCACATTCAAATCTACACTCATCAGCAAAACCCCCCCCCCAGAGTACGCTGGGCAGTGCTGTGCCTCAGTTTCTCACCTTGCAGTGTGACAGGCCAATTCAATGTTCCTTTAACAGACCCCTCTGCTCTCCTTCCCCCAACCCCCACTCCCCTTGGGCAGCAAAGCCCCAGGGGTGGAGGAGGGAGGGGAAGGCATCAAGCGAAACCGCAGCTTCGACACTCCTTCAACTGGCTCTCGGTTTGCCCTGTTCACTCTGTGTCGCTGCCGCTCCACAGCATTGTCCGTCACCCTGCTGCTGAGAGCTCCTGTGTCGCCACTTCCCCTGCTGCCCCCTGCCTGTCTCCTGCAGCCTCTGCGCCACCACCTAGTGGAGGAACCTCGCTACAAGTGCAGACTGGGCAGCCTCTTTCCTTGCAACACCATGGGCAGGGCGTGAACCGCCAGCTGGGGGAGACTAACGCCCTGCCCCGCCCCTTCCACCTGAGGCCACGCCCCTCCTGCAAACACCCCTGTGCCCAGCGTACACCAGCCCCTAGATCCCTCTTGGTATTTCAATGCAGGCACTGACCTGTGAGAGGAAAACATCAGCTCACAAACACAGAGACTGAATTCCCCACATTTAATCTCGCTGCACTTTCCAGAAAGTCACAACATTCATTTAATTCTTGCTAGGACAGAGAAAAAAATAAGTGACACTAAGTTTTTGGCTCAGTTAAATAAAATTATGTGTTTAATTAATACAGTAAAACTATGTCCTGATTCTGCTAAATAACACCACAATGTGAAATGAGAACAGAGACAAACCTTGTCAGTGACGACTAATTTCGCAAATGATCTTTCCATTATTAATTTCCACGCCGCCCCCATTCGAGGTCTGGGCACCTCCAGTGTCACTGCTCTGCATTCACCTTCCCCTTAGAATTGTTCTCGGACATTCCCAAATATGGAAAATTGTGCAGTTTAGAATGTGAGTAGTGAGCCCGGCTCCTTCCTGCACCTGCTCTACATTGCTCCACAGCAGCTTCTCCCCCTGCAGAGTCACCCCAGCACTGCAGTGCAGCTGCCCAGGGCTTTGCAAAAATTAATAATACAGAGTCTGGAGGAAAGTAAACATTTGGGAGTTGTGGAAATAGCAAAAGGCAACAGTTGTGGTGTTACAGGGAGGCAGTTTTTGGTTTAATAATAAAACCGAGTTATATAAATGTAACTGTATGTGCAGCTCTGTGCACTCACGTTGGATGGAAGCTTAGTAATTAAATTATACAAGAGGGTCAGGTAAAGTGGCTACTCCCACCACTATGTTATGTCCTGTGAAGCCTTTACAGCCATTCTGAGGGGAAATGGGCCCTTTGCCCATAGAAATGGTCTATAGGGGACGGCTGCAGGCAGCAGGCGGAGAGATAATCTCATCAAAATGATTTGACTCCTGGGTAATGTAAGCAAAATCACTAAAGGAATGTCCGGGGTTTCTATTGGAACTTAACTTGGCTGCCCCTGGCTGGCTCTGGTTGTACAAGATGGACGTGAAAAAAAATTATTGCGGTGCAAGGGATGTTAGACAAAACAAACTGTTGTGTGTAATTGTGTAAGGTTTTAAAAACCTAAACTGAGACTTATGGTTTGTAATATAATGTCATGAAGGTTAAACTATGGAAGGAATGTGCGTTTTCCCAGGACATGTGCAGTGTATACTGGAGAAGGGGTAAAAGAAATGCAAACAAAACACGGTACTTAATTCAAACCCTATTAGGTCTCCAAAGGGAGCCACAATAGGTTGTGGTTTCTTTTTCAGATCTGTGTGTTTTGAAGCAGAAGATGAAAGTGGAAAGTAATCAGAACTCGGGTGGAAGTTGATTGTGTCCCTTTTAAGACAGTCTCTGAGCTGCTGATGGCTTTGGACACAGGCAAGGCTCTGTGGCATCAGGGCTGGGATGGAGACACTGAGGAAGGAAACTGGAATCATTGCTTGCTGGAAGTTCAATCCAATAAACATCTAATTGTTTGCACCTTCGGACTTTGGGTATTGCTGCTCTGTGTGTACGCAAGAAGGACCCAGTAATGGGAGGGTGAAGGGATAAACCCTCTAACACTAACTAACATCTAACACACATTTGAACCTCTTTTCACACTGTTGCTTATTCTCAGGGGCTGCTTTGTCTCCAGACAGATCCATTTTCTTTCAGGACAGCCTTGCTCTTTCCATCTGTTTCACTCACTGAGGCATCAGAGTAAACACTCCCCTTCCCTCTAGTCTCAGACAAACACTAGTATTAACTGTTTGCTACTGATGGGTTTAGAAAGCATTTGTCAAGATGCCATTTCTGGGGATTTTTCCCAAGATCCAGTATTTTGTGTCCAAACGTCTCCCAGCTTCTTTGGTGAAAATAAGGCCAAGCTTTCCTTGCAATATACAGGAAGTAGGCAATTTTTCACCCCAGATGGGACTTGAACCCACAATCTCTGACTGAGAAAGCCATTGCCTTGTCCATTAGGCCACTGGGGCTCTATGAAAGAAAAGAAATTCTATCCCCTAAATGCATATTTCTCATATTAACTTGGCAGCCAAATAACCTCTTTCTGCACCTTACAGAAATGTCTGCATCCCCTGGCAGTGAGGCTACTGGGCAGGTCGCTTACAGAGCTGAGCACCACCTTTCTGCCAGCCATCTTTAGAGAAGAAGGCTCTTTCCCCTGACAGCCACACACACAGTGCTGCCTGGCATCCCGAGAGCCTCCCTCGTGTTCTCCCGCAGCAGCCGCCTGCCGGTGTGGGTGGTAAAAGGGGACCAGGAAGCAGTGCGGCCTCAGGCCGGGACAGGAGGCTCTCGCCACGCCCAGGCCTGCCACTTGCCTTCAGCCCAGGCAGCCAGAGGTGCCAGGGAGCTCCCTGGCAGGCCGCCTCCTCAGCCAGGAAATAAGGAAAAGGGGATGAATGAAGAAGTCAGGAAATAACAAGGAAATGAAGAGATTTGTCGAACGGGTTTCTGCCCGATTTACCATCTTCTCAGCTACCAATCAAAGTTAAAACCCTAAAGTCGACCTATCGGCATAAGTACAGATGGTTGGATGGGAATTAAAAGGAGCTGCTGTCACAAGTGTTAGGTGCCTGCAAGCAGCATGCAGACCATTTAAAAACACTGCAATTAGAGGCTCAGATGAAATGTTTGCCCTAAATCAGAAACGACAATAGGAGGACCAGCAGAACGCCACTCTAGGTAAACGGCCGAGTAATGGAGGCCGTTAGAGGCAAAAAGTCATTCCTCAAAATTTGGAAATCAGATCCTAGTGAGGATAATAGGAAGGTGCACAAACTCTGGCCTGTTAAGTGTCAAAGTGTAACAAGTCGGCCCAAGAAAGAATCTGAGAAGCAATATGCTAAAGACACAAAAGCTAACCATAAATCCGGTCAATGCGAGTCCTGGTCTGTCCCTGCAGAAAGGTGAACCCCCTCTGTGGCTGGAGTGAGCTCCTCTAAGCCAACCTCACTACAGACCTGTGCCAGGTAGTGCTCATTGTAAAAATGTTTCCTCTGACGGTTGGGAAAACGGGACCAGCGGTGCTCAGGCCGGCTGACAATTAAAATCCCCCCTCCCAACAACAAACATCATGCAGTTCAGAGGAAAGGAGCCTTTGATCTCCCTTCTCATGCCTTAACTGGGGACCATACACACTAATATAGCAGTAACCAGTGCCACAGAGCACAAAGCCCACCAGTAATGCCCTCCCTGGTCGGAGCTCCAGCCCCTTCTGTACTCGCACCGCGAATGTGAAGAACAAGACTCCAGCCCCATCATTCTTCCCTGGCCAGGAGGCCCTTCCTCCAATCACCCTCTGCCTATTGAGCTACCCTAGAGTTGTTAATGTGCATTTCCTGAACACCCACCATGGCCAAGTCCAGCTGCTCCAAGGCACTGAACATCAAGCACCTCCTCCTGGGCCCCCAAATCCCTGCCACCTTCCACAGGGCCACTTTCACAGATGCCCCTTCCCTGGTACTACCCTCGCTCAGCTGCACAGAGGAGCTTCCATCCCCAATCCCTGCCTGTCACTGCCCAGCAGCCCTCTGGCACCATTCCTGAGGGTCACCCTGCCTTGCTCTCTTCCTGCCATGTTGGGAAAGACAGCTCTCATCGTTAAAGGTCAGGTGGGCCAACTAGGGGCAGAAGCCCATTCTATGTTTTCCTACTGCAGAGCCCAAGATCAGAGACTCGCTTTCAGTGCCACCCAGAGGGGAGGCAAGCAGGGCAATTTGCCCCAGGCCCCACAGGGGCCCCATGAGAATACAGTATTGCAACTTTTTTTAATTGAAGGGGCCCCCAAAACTGCTTTATTCCAGACCCTCTAAAGCAGCCCTGCCCATCTTTGGCGCAGATACCAGTGTGCTCCCAGATACCGAGCCAGCACTGCACAAACAGGGATGAAATAACCTGCCAAAGTCTAGGATTGAACTAAGGACCTTTAGATCTTCAGTCTAACACTCTCCCAACTGAGCTACTTTGGCAGCTATGTAGATGTATTTTGCCCTGTTGCTTCTCTCCCCGGAAGGTTTTTGCAGCAGTTGCACCCAAAAAGGACGTCATTGGGAGCGGCCCATGAAGACAAGACTCGCTTTTGCCTGCCTTGCTCAGCTTGACTTGCTGCCTCACCCCGTTCCGGCCCTAGTGCCCGGGTTGACCTGGTGGTGGAAGGAGACTGGGGGCCAGTGGCGCGGGGAGGAGGTTGAGCTGGACCCTGAGCTAGACTAGACCCTGGCAGTGAGAGTCTGGCCACCACTTGCCGCCCCACCCTGTTGTCCTGGCTTCCCCCACTGGGCGTCATTTTGGGAGGGAATTGGGGCTTCTGCCTCCCCTCCCCGATTTTCACACCGCAGAGGAGTGCGAACAGGAAAACGAACGGCTGCTCCACACCCCCACCGGAGGAACCCGACGCCTTTAGCTGTGGGGAGTAAGAAGTGGTTGTTGGCTGACAGGGCCTGTCCCCGAGGAGCTGGAACAGCAGCTGCCGCCTCCCGCTCGGCTCCAGGCTGTGGGAAATGCTCATTGCCTGGCTGCATGGGCGGCTGCTGCTCCGTGCTCTGGAGAGCGTCTGTATTGCTCTGTCAACACCCCGTCTTCACCGAGCCAGTCTGGTAAGGTCCCAAGTGCCCCCTCTGGCCTGGCAGCTGAGAGTCTGTGCAGACATCAGCCCCCCTGCCAGCCCCACAGGCAGCAGCAGCGCCAGCCCCCCAGCACCACAGGGGCACTCAATGCACTTCCTGTGGGGAAATGGCTCCTTGGCGTCCAGCTGCTAGAGTGAGAGCCAGGAGAGAGCAGTGTCTGGCTCACCGTGGGGGAGAGAAGAGACCTGGTGAGTGCGGATCTCCCTCCGCCTCCCCCGCAAGGCTGGTCAGTTGTATTGTCACTGTGATAGTCAGCGCTTCCCTTCAGGGCCGGCCCTAGAGGGGTGCAGGGCCCAGGACAAATCCTCCCCTTTCTGCACCAGGCCCCGCACCCACTCCACCCCTTCCCCCAAGCCCCAACCCCTGTCCCATCTCTTCCTGGCCTTCACCTTCCTGCCCCATTCCTCTCCCTCCCCCACCTCTTATTGTCCCTTCTCCTCCCCGGCCAGCGCCTCCTGCACCCCACTGAACAGCTGATCACTGGCAGGCGCTGAAGGGGAAGAGGAGGAGCTTGTCAGCAAGGCCTGAAGTGTGTGGGGTGAGCTAGCTGCCAGTGGTTGCTGAGCACTTATTTTTTCTCTGTTGTTTCTGCAGCCCCGTAGCTCCCATGGAGTCACTGACTTGGCTCCTTTCGCACTCTAGAGAGAGGAGCAGAACCAGGCTATGGCTGATCTATGGGGCACCAGGTGAGTGGCAGAGGCTTCAGGTGCTGAGAGTTTGCCTGACCCCTCAGGGACACAGTGTGAGGTGGTGTCCCAGGGATCTCTATGAAAGGAGCAGAACAGGATTTACTTGGGGTGGGGAGAGAATTGAGAGCGTCTCAGGGGGTTATGCAGAGATGTTGCTCAGGTTAGAGACTGGCTAAAAACCAGACAATGCTGTGAGCAGGATTCAAACCTGCACAGAGGAACCCAATTGGATTTTAAGCCCAACACCTTAACCACTCGGCCATCACAACTCTGAGCTCAAAATTACCCCACTGCCAGAGAACCTGGTAAATAATCACAATGCCCAGGTGTGAAGTCATCTGAACTACAGAATTCCCACCGCAAACCTGGCTCCCAAAGCACAGGGGGGATTTGGCGTTTGTTTTCTTTACTAAGACATGTGCAGTAGCTCATGCTCCAATACGTCTGTTAGTCTATAAGGTGCCACAGGAGTCTTTGCTGCTTTTACAGATCCAGACTAACACGGCCCCTCTGATACTTCTAGTGACACTCTCCAATGGATCCCCATCCTCCACCCACCTTGAGCTAGGTAGGAGCGGATCATTATTATCCCTACTTGAAAGAGGGAGAACCAAAGGCTGAGAAAGGAGCATTGACTTGTCTTAGGGCAGGTCCATACTCACCGCGTGGTGATAAGCTAAACAGGTTGAGCTCGTTCAATAGCTCACTAGAAGGCATTTTTCTCCAGCCCTCAGAACATTTGGTGGCTTTTTGGTCATCAGATTCCTGAACTGCAGCTGGATGTGGCTCTTGTTCTTCTGCACAGCATAGCTCCTGGAGAAGAGGGATCTGCAAATGTACATTCGTATGATACCTTTGTTTAATTGATGAAAACATAAACTAGACACTTAGAGGATTGGAACTGATTTCACCTGATGGACAGCTTTGCTAGGTTTTTATGTATTTGGACAGCGAAATGTTGAGTGTTTACATTCATATCAAGCACCCCCGTATAGTGGAGCTCCTGAACAGAATGGAGAATGGAAATTAAAATGTTTTCCTTTTTTTTAAAAAAAAGAAAGAAGTTTATAAGAGAACACAGGAACTTGAATCAAGGACCACTTGATCTACCATCAAGCAGTCTACCACTAAGCTATACCCCCATGACCACAGGAGAATGGACTCATGTTTTCCAGCACTTTGAAGGACAGACCCTGCTTCATCGAGCTCCTTTGCCATTCCCAGACCACAGGTGGTTTTAAAAATGGGGTTTGATTAAACTTCTTAAATGTGGCAAACACCACAGCTTGCACACCCACCGATATAGCTTCTCCCACTGACATAGCTGCCACCTCATGGGGAAGTGGATTAACTACACCCACAGGAAAACTCTCTCCCCTCAGCACAGAGCAGTGGTTCTCAAACTGTGAGTCAGGACCCCAAAGTGGGTCATAAACCTGTTTTAATGGGGTCGCCAGGGCTGGCATTAGACTTGTTGGGGCCTGGGGCTGAAGCCAAAAGTCTGAGCCCCACCACCCAGGGCTGAATCCCTCAAGCTCTGGTTTTGCCCTCCCCCAACTGGGGCAGGGCTCAGGCTTTGTCTCCCCTGCCTCTGCTCAGCGTGGAGGGGCTTGGTCCCTCTTTCCAGGGCCATGTAGTAAGGTTTTTTTTGGCAGAAGGGGGTTGCAGTGAAAGGAAGTTTGAGAAACCCTGGCATAGAGCCTCTGAATATGTGTAGACTTGGCTCCCTGTGGCAGATCAGAGACGGAAAGTACAGCCACGGAGACACCACACACCAGCCGTACCCAGCAGGTAAGAATCAAACCTCCACAGAAAAATGCCTGTTGTTTTATAACCCATCTCTCTAAGCACTCAGCCACCAACACTTAACAAAGGGGCTTTTCTACACTATGGTTCTGTTCTCACTGAAGGGTCGTTTCCAATTGTTTGCTCAGACCAGCATTAGGGAAAATGGTGCCCTGGGCAAAGCTTGTACTTTGGCACTTCCCCATTGCCCCTGGACGATCCCCACTCCCCCTTTACCGCTAGCTCCTGCACTCCCAGCCCTTGCGCCTCCTTCACCCCTAACTCCTGCCCCCTCCTGTGCCCCCTTTGCCCTTAACTCCCTGTTCCACCAGCCATTGCCCCTCTCCTGCAGCCCCTTCACATGACTCCACTGCTGGGGGCCCCGCACTTGTTCTCCCTTTCCCTGGGCTTTGGCATCACTAGCCCAGCCCCTGCTTAGCGAGTAGGGTTCAGTGGTCCCCAAAATGTGGGGCATGACTCCTAGGGGGACACAGAGGAACATTCATCGGGGCACTTCAGGGGCTGAGCCAGCCCCCATGGAGGGAGCACCACTCAGCCCCACTCTGTCCCAGCTCTTCCCCAACCCCACCCTCAGCCTGGGCCTCTGGCTCCCTGCTTGGCCTCGACCCCCAACCCCTGTCTGCACCCCTCTCCCCAGCAAGCAACAGCTCCATTCCCAGCATCGGTACATGACTGCGGCTTCCGAGGGGCCACAGCCATGGCTAAGAGGGCACAGTGTGAAATGTTTGGGGACCCCTGTTTTAGGATGACGTTCTCAATCACTTCTATGAAGGCCAATAAAAGCTATTCCTCACCCACCTACCCCTCCATCAGGACAGACTAGGTATGTTCTGCTGCCCTTCACTCATGCAGGAAGGATAATAACATTTCATTCCATTCAATCCTAAAGTGATTTGTAACCCACCACCAGCCAAAACTTTACATTTTGGGGAAATGGTGCCATCATGCTGCATAGCTAGGCAGAGTAGGTGTGTCTGTGCAAACACGGTCTCTTCCTGAAGTCTTTACCCCAGCTCCTCACTAGATGTGAGGGGGAGCTCATTCAGCCTCTGCTTCCGCTTAGTGTTTAGAAACTCCTTTTTGTCCCTATCTCTGCTGGCCTTAGATTTCTCCTCCTGTCTTTTTCTTGACAGCTTAGATGAGGTGGCTGAGTGGTTAAGGTGATGGGCTGCTAATCCATTGTACTCTGCATTCAGGGGTTCAAATCCCATCCTCATCGGATGCATTTAGTCATTACTCCTCCTTTGTAGACAACCATGTCCCCCTTTGGTACAATGTTGCTTCTTGCAAACAAAAACCTTCTCAGAAACTCAGAACTCTATTGCTTTAAATAAAATGTCTATATCCCAGATTTCTTAAAAAAAGAAAAATTCTCTAGTCCTGTATTTCTTAATTTTTATCTCAAAAGGTAACATCCTCGTCATCTCCCCAAAACACCCTGGGACCAGCCCAAATTATTAAAATACCCTCAACCCGAGCAAGGCCAGAGCAGTGAACCAGAGCTAGTGTCTAGGCCAAGCTGCTCTGAAGGAGGCAACTCAAACATTTTCTCCCTGCTTCCCTTGGCAAGGTCTGACTGAGAAAACAAAATTCCCCAAACTGAAAAACCAATACGAATCTGTTTGGGGAGAGTTTGAAAGTATTATTGTTATTATTCTCTTCTGATTTCTGAATCAGTTCAGTTCAGTCTTTGTCCTCCAGGTGTGTTTCCAGCTAAAACCACATTGAGGGTACTGGACCACTGACCTATCAGCTCTTAACACCCAAACTTTCAGTAATTCTATTATCAGCGCCTGCGAGTGTAATTTAAACCATAGGTCCATCTAGCTCTGAATCTTGTTTTCTGACAATAGCCAATACCAGGTGCCCCAAAACCCACTCACCAAGGTACCACTGGGAGTTGAACCCAGGATCTTTTGTTTACAAAGCCGGTGCTTTAACCAGCCAAAACATGGTACCTGCTATTATTTCAAACAGTGTGTTTGCCCATACCTGACTCTCTGCCAATCCCCACTGGGCCCTGACAAGTGTTGCTTGTGTTTGGCTTCTGTAAAGCAGAGGAGCAGGTGAAGTTTTGTTCCCAAGGTGTGTGTGTATGATTCTTTGGACAGGTCTACACTATGAAATTAGGTTGGTGTAATTACATTACTTAGGCTGGCAATGCAGTTCTATCAACCTAATCCCGGTGTAGATATTGGCTTAGATGTCAGAACTTATTGGAGCTATGAAAGGGGAGAGGTCTGGACTCTATAACAGGAATGCAGGGCAGGCGAGTTCACGGCAGGCGTGGTGGGATACTGGTGGAGACCAGTTATGGTGATATAATAACCAGCAGCATTTACACTGACAATTTGTTACTTTAAGTTTGCTGCACAAAGCTCTAGGCCTCTCGTCGAGGTGGTTTTATTTTGTCACCAAAACAGGGCAATTTTGTCACCAGACGTGGTATTGCAGTGTGTGCACCAGCCACAAGCTGCTGACTGAGGGAGCGTTGTGTGTTTTTCACACACCTGAGCAATATAATGATACTGAAATAACTTTGTAGTGCAGACCTGGCCAAAGATTCACACACACATACACACACACACACAACTTGCAAGGAAAACCTCACATCCCCTCTGCTTTGCAGAATCCAAACACAAGCAAAGCTTGTCAGGCCCCAGTGGGGATGGCAGGGAGTCAGGTGTAGGCAGACACTATTTTTTAGCTGCAAGCAGGCACTATGGCTTAGCTGGCTAAAACACCTGCCTTATAAACAAGAAGCCCTAGGTTCAACTCCCAGTGGTGCCTTGTTGAGTACCTTTTGGGGCACCTGGTATTGGCTACTGTCAGAGAACTAAATGGGCCTTTGGTCCAGGCCAGTATGGCTGTTTAAATTATACTGATAACAGAATTACTGAAAGTCTGAGAGTTAAGAGCTGATAGGTCAGTGGTCCAGCCTGTCACAGATGACTCCCCTCCCTCTGGGACAGGGGCAGGTCTGGGCTCTCACACCAAATGCTCATTGTGGCTGCCAGAATCTGTGAGCAGCTCATTTAGTTTGCACTGAGGGTTGAGTCCTGCTTTGTGCACCGTGTGTGAGAATGAAAATCCTAAACCGCCCTTTGAAATAACGAATGCAGCAGGACGTGTTATTGTCCCTGCCCCAAAGCAGACAGACCAATGGAGAAATGCCATTGAGTCCAGGGTAATACTCAACTGCCATTTTATCTTTTTCACTTGCTAAACTACCTCCTAACCTTGAGGGCTCCCAGAGCCCAATACTGAGCTTGAGCTGAGATGTCTACAGTGCAAATTTACCACCCCACGGCCCTAGCCTGGGAGCCTGCACTGGCACAGGACAGCCATGAGTGTTTCATTGCAATGTAGACATAACCCCAGTCCACTCAGCTTTGGAACCCATGTCCCCTGCCTAGCAAGTGCTATTGAATTGAGGATGAGTCCCTCAATCGGGGTCTGCCAAGCACAGTTGTGCTGCCCTCGGTTCACACAACAAGGATAACAACCCTTTATTTCTCCTGCCCCTATAACATGGAGACTGGGAATCCAACACCAGCCAAACATGATCATTTCGGCAAGCAACCCAACATCTTTCCAACATACTGTAAAATCCACATGCAGACTCATACACGGAACCTTGCAAGAAAATCTTCCTGACGGGGTCTGAAGCACCTGCTGCTGGAGGGAAGGAGGGAGCTGTGGGTTGGGCCGGAGGAGCAGCGTGAGGAGGGGGGGCCTGTGGGTTGGGATTGAGGGGCACTGGGAATAGGAGGGGGCTGTGGGTTGGGATTGGGGGGTACTGGGAATAGGAGGGGGCTGTGAGTTGGGATTGAGGAGCAGCGTGAGGAGGAGGGGCCTGTGGGTTGGGATTGAGGGGCACTGGGAATAGGAGGGGGCTGTGGGTTGGGATAGAGGAGAAGGGTGAAGAGGAGCAGGCTCTGGTTGGGAGTGAGGAGCAGTGAGCATAGGAGGGACTGAGGGTTGGGATTGAGGGGCACTGGGAAAAGAGGGGACATGGGTTTAGGCTGAAGAACATCTTCATTTGGGGATCCAGCAGGACAGGGGAAGGCAGCAGGTGATTCTAATTCCTTAGGGATATTCTGTGTGTTTGTATGTGTGTGTGTGTGTGTGTGTGTGTGCAGAGGAGAAACTAGTCAAGAAAACAAGAGCGGGAAACAATAGGGGAAACCTGCTGCTCTCTCTGGCCGGGCAACTCTACGAGTTTATATCGAATTTAGCAGCATTAAATCGCATTAACCCTGAACCCGTCCACACAACGAAGCCCTTTATATCGATATAAAGGGCTCTTAATACCGATATCTGTACTCCTACCCAACGAGGGGAGTAGCGCTGAAATCGGTATTGCCATTTCGGATTAGGGTTAGTGTGGCCGCAATTCAATGGTATTGGCCTCCAGGTGCCATCCCACAGTGCACCATTGTGACCGCTCTGGACAGCAATCTGAACTCGGCTGCACTGGCCAGGATGACAGGAAAAGCCCTGCGAACTTTTGAATTTCATTTCCTGTTTGCCCAGCGTGGAGCACCGATCAGCACAGGTGACCATGCAGTCCCAGAATCAAAAAAGAGCTCCAGCATGGACCGTACGGGAGATACTGAAGCTGATCTCTGTATGGGGCGATGAATCTGTTCTATCAGAACTCCGTTCCAAAAGACAAAATGCCAAAGCATTTGAAAAAAAATCTCCAAGGCTATGATGGACAGAGGCCACAACAGGGACTTGACACAGTGTTGAAACTTAAGGAGCTGGGATAAACGTACCAGAAAGCCAAAGAATGAAATGGACGCTCATGGAGGGAGGGGCGACTGATGTCTGTAGCTATCCCACAGTTCCTGCACGATAGAATACCCCTGGTTGGAGTTCTAGGGGTGTGTCTGTGCAGATTTGTTCTGTGCTTTTTCAGGGAGTTTCTTGAGCAGATGGTGTAGTTTCTTTTGGTAACTCTCAGTGGGATCAGAGGGTAATGGCTTGTAGAATGTGGTGTTAGAGAGCCGCCTAGCAGCCTCTCGTTCATATTGCAACCTATTCATGATGACGACAGCACCTCCTTTGTCAACCTTTTTGATTATGTCACAGTTGTTTCTCAAATAAATGTGTTAGTCTCTAAGGTGCCACAAGTACTCCTCGTTCTTTTTGCTGATACAGAGTAACACAGCTACCACTCTGACACCTGTTAATTTATCTAGCTTTGTTTTAAACCCTGCTATAGTCCTAGCCTTCACAGCATCCTCAGGCAAGGAGTTCCACCAGTTGACTGGGCGCTGTGTGAAGAACCTCCTTTTATTTGTTTTAAACCTGCTGCCCATTAATTTCATTTGGTGGCCTCTAGTTCTTATATTATGAGAACAAGTAAATAACTTTTCCTTATTCACTTTCTGCACACCACTCATGATTTTATAGACCTCTATCACATCCCCCTTAGTCTCCTCTTTTCCAAGCTGAGAAGTCCTAGTCTCTTTAAAAAGTCCTGTGGCACCTTATAGACCAACAGACTATCTGTTAGTCCAGGGGTAGGCAACCCATGGCACGCATGCTGAAGGCGGCATGAGAGCTGATTTTCAGTGGCACTCACACTGACCGGGTCCTGGCCACCACTCCGGGGGGCTCTGCATTTTAATTTAATTTTAAGTGAAGATTCTTAAACATTTAAAAAACCTTATTTACTTAAAAAAATTATTTAGTTGTTTATATATTATAGACTTATAGAAAGAGACCTTCTAAAAATGTTAAAATGTATTACTGCCATGTGAAACCTTAAATGAAGACTCGGCACACCACTGCTGAAAGGTTGCCGACCCCCGTGTTAGTCTATAAGGTGCCACAGGACTCTTTGTTCCTTTTTACAGATCCAGACTAACACGGCTACCCCTCTGATACTAGTCTCTTTAATCTCTCCTCATTTGGGACCCAATCCAAACCCTAATCATTTTAGTTGCTCTTCTCTGAACCTTTTTTAGTGCCAATATATCTTTTTTGAGATGAGGAGACCACATCTGTATGCAGTATTCAAAAGTGGGTAAAGGTAACAATTGGAGATATACCACTTTTTGAGAACTGGAAGCAACCTTGAAAGGTCATCGAGTCCAGCCCCCTGTCTTCACTAACAGGACCAATTTTTTGCTCCAGATCCCTAAGTGGCCTTCTCAAGGATTGAGCTCACAACGCTGGGTTTAGGAGGCCAATGCTCAAACCACTGAGCTATCGCTCCCACATGGATTTATATAAGGGTAATAAAATATTCTCCATCTTATTCTCTATCCTTTTTTTAAATGATTCCTAACATCCTGTTTCCTTTTTTAATTGCCGCTGCACACGGTGTGGTCGTCTTCAGAGAACTATCCGTGATGATTCCAAGATCTCTTTCCTGATTAGTTGTAGCTAGCCATTCACAGAATTCCCACTACAGTCATCTGATGAAGTGGGGATTCACCCACGAAAGCTTATGCTCCTGTACGTCTGTTAGTCTATAAGGCGCCACAGGACTCTGTCGCTTTTTACAGATCCAGACTAACACAGCTACCCCTGTGATACTCAAAAAGACAGTGTCCCCTGGTGGGTGTAAATCACTGACCTTTCTCCTCTCTGAGCACTGACTGCCCCTGTGTTTCCTTGCCTCTCAGTCTGTGCAGATGGGAGCTTTCCCTCCAGTGCTGGAGGATTCGCCCTTCTCATCCACCCTTGTCCCAAGCAGCACAGCAGGTGGGAATCTTAAATGTACCAAGGTGACTTCGGAGCAGAAGCCCCCACAGACCTTCCATGCAATTGTCACTTGCCCCTGACTGAGCAGGGAGACTGGTGGCCACATCCCCTCTGGGCATGAGCAAAGAAACAGGGTGAAAAAAAAGACCTGGAGATGCTGGGGATTGAACCCAGGACTTCATACATGCAAAGCATGTGCTCTACCACTGAGCTACATCCTCAGATGGGTGAAGGGTGCTCTAGGTCACACTCAGAGCCCTCCTGTTTCCAGCAAATCCAGTGACCTAAAAGCTTCACAAGAAACCCATTCCCCTGTCTGAGGGCCAATCCTGCTCTCCTGGAGGTTACTTGTTCATAGGGGTCACTTTGCAGCAGGGCCTTATTCGATGTGTGGGGCAGAGAGAGTGGGTGCCCTGGACTCAGGGTGCAGAGATGCACTCAGCCCTCTCCCCTGCATTGGGTGGGGGGTGCTGCCACCGATGCTTCAAGGTCATGGTGGGGGG
>RQSS01096053.1:0-12346 GCA_003846335.1 Cuora mccordi
CTTTTGTCCCCCAGCCAGGCCTGCGAAGAGGTCATCGATGTGGGGAAACGGGTATTGCTCTGCACACAACACTGGGTTGACAGTGACTTTAAAATCACTGCAAATCCGGAGAGAGCCATCTTTCTTCACTTCTGTAATGTCATTTGCAATAACAAAAAGCTCAAAACGCTCAGTATACACATGCCACTGCTCTATATTCTCATCAAAAGGTTCCAGTGGCCTGGTCAGAGTAGCCATGATTTTTAGTTTCACTTTCACAGTCAGTGCAAACAAGCAGGTTTTTTGTTTGTTTGTTCTTTACCTTGACTTCTACTTCCTTCTGTTACTGGAGCAGCACTGGAATCCCATCCATCGTCGCCACTTGTTATATCCTTGGGGGCAGCCGGTTTAGGAAGAAATCACTTGAGGCCAGACAGCAGACAGCTAACAAAACTACCATTTTATTTACAGACACAGAGCTCATCCAACCGGCCGAAACTGGCTGGGCTATCCCCTAATAATCTAACTCAGCTGCCATAGGAACAAAAACCACGACAACCAAATACACAACAGTTACATTGGTGCAAAATCTGTGGGTAGACCAAACGTGAGTTTTAGCCTCACCAACTAGCGGAGATAGGGACTGAATGCCTCCCTGTTTATCTTTTCACCCATTTTGTGTGATGGAGGGACTATTTAATTATCCCTACGTTAGAAGTTAGTCATTCATGTTTGTGACTTTGTCTTTTCCTTTCAAGTTAATTTCACCCTAATCTTTAGCTGGAATAAAATCTCTTTTTCTGACTTTTATTTCCTGTCAGTGCCATTCTGAATGTCCTAGAGGTCATAGGAACTGCATATTAGTGAGTAAAGCTGTTCCATTCCTACTCAAACAGGAGACACTGTGCTCTAGAACAGGTAATTCAATCAGTACTAAGAAGAAGCTGCCCACCTTGTCTCTCTAGTGTCCTGGGACTGACACGGCTACAACAACCCTGCATATCCGTAGTAGCACAGATTACTCACAACTACTATTGACATGTCATGAAATAAGGCACAACTAATGCAGAATATCAAATGAGAACCTACAAAATGACATTTTGAAACTTTCCAAGATGAAATTTCTTCTTTCAAGACAAATGTTGATAAAATTGAGACGATTCTGAAAAAATTGGTTTGTCTAAACAGCGTTTTCTACCAGAAACCAGTTGTGACAAATGTCTGATGTCCCATAGGAAGCTGTACCTGTGGCTGAGCCAGCGCCTGGCCTCTAGCTGCAAGGAGAGGATGTGTGATAGCATGATAGGCAGCGTGGCCTACTAGCCTCAGCAGGGGACTGAGAATGGGGGCTAAGCTTAGCTCTGACTTCTCTGGGCAGATGTCTGAAGTGGGGTGCGGACACAGGGCTGAGGGTGATGTGAGGTCAGGGGAACTGCTGGAGCTCTGCAGGGTCAGGTGGGGGCTGAGATCCAGAACACTTCCCCTGTACTGCTGCATTAAGCTGGAGAACAGAATCTGGATTGAATCTATTTCCTTTTCTTCTTTCCAATACTGGTTCTCCTCTGTCCCCTCCACCCCCTGCCCTTTGTTTTACTTGAACTTGGCAAAATAAAGATCCAGTGTTTTGTCTGTTTTATTCCTGCAGACGTCTGGCCCCAGTCTCTGCCCTGGTTGTCCGAGTAGCCAGTGCTGGAGGTCAGTGTCTAGGAGTTTCTGCTCCCTGCAATTTTTTATGAGGACTCTGATTTATCTGAGAACGTCTGCAAGGGCCGTGTGTGAAGGCACTGGTACGGAGCTAGGGCTTTGCTGAAATGCAGCCCTGGCATTTACACAATGGCAGAACAAAAAGGAGAGAGCAAGCCGGAGCTTTCAGGGCCTGACATGGGACCAGTCATCTGTGGAGGACCGAGGGAGCTGTAATTGCTGTAGTGAAATAATCAAAGCTGACCCTTAGAGAACGGATTATAGAGAGAGAAAAGCATTTCCCTGCATCAGCACAGAGCCCAGGCTTAGGGCTGTCAGCTACGTGAGCCGGCTCACGGATGGACTGGAGGGGGGAGCAGGCTGGCTGGCTCGCTTTGGCTCAGTCACACACTCCTGCCAGTGTGAGCAAGATCCTGGAAAACAGGCAGAGACCTGCGCTGACGTTGAATTCAGCCCCCAAACCTTTGGGGAATAGCAAATGAAAGACACAAAACCACCCGCTACAGGCAGGCGCCTGTGTACATCTATAGGGACAATCAAAAGCCGGGATTGGGATGGGCACATGGAGCCTTTCCCCTCCACCACAAGCATGAATACAGCCCAGGTGGGAAGCAGGCAGAATTTGTTACCCTCCCATGGGAGTGCCATCAACTGTATGCAGTGAGTTTTACCATTGGTTTCAATGGGAACAGGATCAGTTCCTACTTTTATGATAGGGACTGAAGACTGGCAGGGATCTCCTGGACCACTGAATCCAGGCCCTGCTATCACAAGCCACCCCGTCATATAATCTTGTTCACAAATTTATCAAACTCTATCTTCAAACCAGTTAGATTGTTTGCCCTCCCTGGTCCTATTGGACAGCTGTTCCAGAGCCTCCCTCTTCTGATGGTTAGAAACCTTCCTCTAATGTCCATCCTGAATTTATTCATGGCCAGTTTATCCTCATTTGTTCTTATGCCACCATTGTCCTTCAGCTTCAAGGGTGTTCACGTCCTGCTGTATTTATAGAGAACAACCAGGGCCCCTTCTGCCTGCAAAACAAGCCGGGATCTTTCATTCTCATCTCCTAAGATAGGGTGTCCATTCCCCTGAGCATCTTAGCAGCCCTTTTCAGCACCTCTTTTCGTTTGAATTCATCTTTCTTGAACATGGGTGACTGAACATGGACGGTCATAGTCTGGCTCCTAGGGGCTCTTAGTCAAGCTCTCATCTGCCCACCATGTTGGCTTTCCCAGCTTGGGACAAGGAGTTTGAACTTTGTTCTCATTCAACAGTTGCTTCCTTCAGGCTAGGGTGGAATACACTGGGAGGGGAAGGTGCCAGGGAAGCTTGCACCATCCTGTCTGTTTTGTAAACCAATAGAGCCTGGCTTTTCAGAAGTGCTGAGCACCCAGAGCTCCATTTGAGATCCGTGGGAGCTGCGGGGGATTATCAACTGAGAGCAGTGAGTACTATTGTGTATGGCACTGGTGAGACCACAACTGGATGTTCTGTCCAGTTCTGATATTAAAGGTCTGTCTACACAGCAATGGGGCAGTGTAATTTCTAGCTCAGGTAAACATACACGAACAAGCTCTGCTAGCACCTAAACTGAGCAGCATGGCTGCAGTGGCCTAGGCAGCAGCTCAGGTTTGCTGCCACTCCGCCCGACCCCTGGGTCAGTGCTCAGATGGCTAGCCTCATCTGCTCCCATGATGCTGCAGCTGCCCAGCTATTTTTAGGCACTAGCTCGAGCAGAGCTGGCACGTCTGTCCATCCGAGCTGGAACTCGCGCCTCACGTCTGCAATTGGACGTAACCTAAAAAGGATGTTGACACATGAGAACAAGTTCAACAAAAGAGCTCCAGGAATGATTTCAGGCCTGGGAACCCACTGTGAGAGTGAGACACTAAAAAAGCTAAATTGACGTAACTTAACAAAGAGGGGATATGATCACAGCCATTAAGAACTTACACAGGGAGAAGATTTCTGCTAGCAGGAGGCTCCTTAACTTAGCATAAAAAGAAAGCACAAGATCCAGTGGCTGGAAGCTGAAGCTAGACGAAGCTGAAGCTGGAGATTAGGTGCGAACTTTCTAACAATGAGAATGATCAACCACTGGAAGAGCTTCCTAGGGGACATGGTGGATTCTTCCTCGCTAGTCTTTAAACCAAGATGGGATGTCGCTTTCTAAAAGATCTGCTCTAGCTTAGCAGGAAATTCTGGGCTGGATGCAGGAGTGGATGGGTGACGGTCTCTGGCCTGTGGTAACTGGAGGTCAGACTAGACTATCATAATGGTTCCCTGGAGACTTTTCTTCCCCACTTCCACTTTGCTTTGAGACTGTGAGCACGGAAAAGTCCCCGGATCTGTCAGCACTGACTGGTGGGAGGCCCCAAGTGGAGGAGAGAGGCAGGGTCAGGAGCCTGCGGACTCAGGGGAACTCAGTGGTGGAGGTGAGGGAGTAACAGCTCCCGAGGTAACAGACTGAGCCAAGAAATCCAGTTAATAAACAAGCCTCTAAATATCCCTGGGTTGAGATGTTCTCAGCTGCCTAGGGGGCTGAGCACAAAACCAGCACCTCGTTCAGTGCCTGCAGGGAAGCTGCCCTCCCAGGCGGGGTTTGAACATCCCAAACTCCGCAGAGAGGCAGGAAATGTATTGGGGAAGGAGGTGAATGAAAAGGAGGTTGGAAGAGGTTCTTGAGGGGATTTCACTGTTATGGTGACTGACAGGCCCTACAATGGTAACAGATGGGGCCCTTCCCACTGGTGCTGGCTCTAAATGAGAACGGGGCTGTTCCCAGTTCCCTGCCCTGGATTCCTCTCATGCCCTTTTGTGACCCTGAAGTCACCATACTGGGAGTTGCTATGGTCGCTCGCACCAGTGTCCACGGTGAGAGTCTGACACTGCTCTGAGGCCTGTGTGGTGCCCAGCTCCAGGAGGTGAGCCCAGGCTGGAGCAGCAGCCCTGAATTTCAGCCTTAGAGCCGCATTCCCAGCCATTTCCATACCGTGGGCAGGGCTGTGCCCAGCTCTAATGGGGACGCAGCATCATGCACCTCGCTGTGCTGGCCTGGGAGCAGGGGCTCTGAGTCAAGCAAGGGCAGATCCTTCCTCTTGCACCTGGGCTGAGTTCCCTGGCTGGGTACTGGGAGCGCTGTAGGACTCAATGTGTGAGACCAGCATTCTCAAACTGTGGGTCAGGACCCCAAAAAGTGGGTCACGACTCCGTTTTATGGGGGTTGCCAGAGCTGATGTTAGACCTGCTGGGGCACAGGGCCAAAGCCAAAGCCTGATCCCACTGCCCAGGGACAGAGTCCAAGCCCCACAGCCTGGTGCCGAAGCTGAAGCACCACTGCTCTGGGCCAAAGCCCAAGGGCTCAGCCATGGGTGGTGGGGTCAGGTTACAGGCTACAGGGTTACAGGGTGGTGGGGGTCCGCAGGGCGGGGTGGTGCTGGGGCCCCCTCCGGCCACCCGGAGCCAGGTGGCGGCGGCTCCCCCAGTGGTGCTGCGCTGCCACTTCGGGGTGGGCTTTTCCCCCAGCTCGCAGCTGTGCCGGCTTGCTGCACTTCCTGGGATGGCAGGAGCCCGGGGCGATGCTCTCCGGCGCTCTGCGCCGCGCATGGGGCCCTGACCATAAGAGCCAGAGGGACCTGCCGGGGGGTGAGGTGGGGAGTCCTGGTGGTGCTTACCTGGGACGGCTCCCAGGAAGCATCTGGCAGGTCCTTCTGGCTCCTAGGGTTGGGTCAGGTTGGGGGGGGGGGGAGGCTCTGCCCGCTGCCGACACCTGCAAACCTCCTCGCCCGCCAGCTCTGTGCCTATGCCTTGGTGGTGATGGTGAGCGGTCCCCGATATCGGGACAAAGGGCGTCCCGACCAATATGCAGTTAGGACACAGGACAAATGTGTTAAAATCAGGACTGTCCTGATAATATTGGGACGTCTGGTCACCCTAGGGCTCACTTCCAGTCAACTAGCAGATCCCTAAGGAGCTGCAGGATCCCCATTGATCTGCAAGGAGCCAGGACAATCTGCACAGAGGGTTCTGCAATAGGTGCCCTACCGGGAAGGGGATGGGGCAAGGAAGGGCATTTGCCTTGTGCTGACTAGGAAAAGGGGCTGAATTTCGGTCAGGCTCAGCAATCCCTGCGCTGAGTGAACACAAGGCCTTGGTGGAGCCCAAGGTAAGTGAGTTTGATGAAAGACAGTGGAGAAATTAAGGGTGAAAGCAAGATAAGGCAGCAAATAATATTAAAACGATGTCAGAGCAGTGGTGAGACACGCAGGAGACGCTCCAATGGCAGGAAGCAAAGGCTTTGAGTCCAGCAAGGAATATTTTTTTACCAAGACCCACAGAGCAACACTGAGTAAGCACATGCCAGCATTGTCACTCTTGTGACATAGTGTGAATCTTGCAGTAGTTGATGTTTTTTCTTAAAGCCCCAGCTCCTGGAGCCAGGTGAGTACATGAGACTCTCAGCTTTGTTTATATAGATTATAAAAGTAAGTCTCTAGCCTTCATGGGGAGAAAAGATTGAATATGTTACCTGCATGCAGCTTATAGGCGCCAATAGGAAGGCAAAGAAAAACACCTTTTTTTAAAAACACTCTTAAGCCAATCTCACACCCTGTTTTGGGGCCAGACTCCTAAATTTGGAACATTCAGCTGGCTCCCTAAAACCATAACAGAAAATGTCAAGCACCCGCCCATCCCCCATCCCGGCAACTGAGAAAGACGGCGCTTCTGGCTCGGCACCTGCCTCATCTCACCAAGAACAGCTGGAGGAGGCGGTGCCCAGCTCCTGGGGTCAGTGTATTCACAGGAACTGTGGGGAAGTGAATTGAATTCCCCCCTCTGCTGGAGAGGGGGAAAGGATTTGAGCAGAGATCTCCTACATCTCTCAGGAAAATCCTTAAACCGCTGAGCTGTGATATTCTGATGGGGGCGGGGAGCTCCCTCAGTCTCTCCCGTTGAAGCTGTTCCACGCTGTATAAATATTTGAGTCACTGGGCTAGAGAGAGAGGGTAACTCTGTAGCCTGGGAGTTGGAGCACCCACTTGGGAGGTGGACACTGGGTGTCAGGTGCCCCAGGCTATGGGGTGGTTCTCTCTCCCCCCCGCTCTCTCTCCACATGGAACAGCATCAATATGAGAGACTGAGGAAGCTTCATAGGCACCAACTTCTGCTCCCGCCCATGGGTGCTCGACCCCCCCCTCTGCCCCCGGCCCCCCTCCACTCCACCCCTTCCCACAAGTCCCCTCTCTCGCCCTGCCTTTTACCCGCCTCCTCCCTTGAGCACGCTGTGTTCCCACTCCTCCTACTCCCTCCTGGAGTGCTGCCAATCAGCTGTTTGGCGGCAGGCAGAAGTGCTGGGAGGGAGCAGGAACGCGGCGCGCTCAAGGGAAGAGGCAGGGGGAGCCTGGCTGCTGGTGGGTGTGGAGCACCTGCTAATTTTTCCCCGTGGGTGCTCCAGCCCCAGAGCACCCACGCAGTCTGCGCCAATGGGAAGCCCCACATGGGAGTCTCCCAGACCTCCGTGGTTCGCGCACTCTCCTGAGAGGTACAGGAGACCCCTGTTCATACTCTTTCTCCTCTCAGGGAGAGGGGGAATTGAACCTCCCACATCCCAGCTGAGTCCTCTAAGCACTGAGCTGGAAGTTCACAACCTCTTCCTGTCAGGCTTTGAGTGGGGCCTGGTTTGTGTCCCTTGAGCACATCTACCGGATTGCGCCCCCGGGTGAGGTAGGAAGAGAGGAAGGCCTGTCTTCCCCAGTTTGTGACTCACTCTGGGGCTGAGGTGGAAGTTCAGTGCCCAGATGCCCACAGGGAGGCCGCACTGTGCATGGCCAGGGCAGAAATTTAGGTGCCGAGGGAATGTTTACTCTGAAAATGTAGGTGCTGAAGAGTCGAGGTGCCTACAGTGTTTGCCAACAGCTGAGTGGATGGTGTGGGATCACAGGGGAGCCCACGTAACTGTGGGGATCTAGGCTACAGTCACTTGCTCTGGGGGTTTCTGCAGTAGAAGACAGGGAGGCTCCTAGACACTGCCCGACTCCTGCACACTTCACCTTCCCTCGCTTGGGCCTTGGAGGCAGCTCCTGTGAAGAAGGGGAGGGCAGCGGGGAAGAGTGGCCAGGGATTGTCCCCCCACAAGTACCCACTAGGGAAAAGTCACGGCAGGCTACCCTATGGGAACCTTCCTCCATGGAGGCCTAGGGGCAGCTGCTGAGTCAAGATTCCCAACAGCCTGGCTCCAATAGAGCCACCCTGCCAGGGGTATCAGAGCCAGCCTGCAGGCACTACAGGGGCCTGGCTGCAGAGCTCTGGCCTCTGACCTGCAGATCTCTGGTGTGGGGAGGGGCAGAGGGGAGGAAGAGGAAAGAGGGGATCTTCCGGGGATTTCCCTCCTCCAGGCCCTTCCCCAGGTTAGATTTCTTTAGACGGCAACTGAACCCTACATAGATCCCTCAGGATCTGACCCTGTGATGCCTAATAACAGCTCTTTGTGTCAATGGAGCTTTAAAGCACAATGTCTGAGATAATGCAATGCACCTAGGTCTGGGCCTGAAGGTCACTGGGGCACGATCTCCATCAAGAGCTTTGTAGCACAAGAGCCCAGTCACCCTAGTGAAAACGTTAACATTTCAGAGCAGTTGGATTAACTAGGGAATTTGTCCTACTAGCAATTCCATGCACAGTCAGAGGGGCTTTGTAGTTCTATTGAGTATTTTGCAGCCATTTCCGTTTCCAAGTCACATTGTTCATCTAAATTATTCCAGCCTGATTCATGCTAATCTTGGGAACTAAGAAAACAAATAAAGTATCTTCATTTCTTGTTTAACAAGGCAACTTTCCAGGTCCAGGGATCACCTGAGCAGTGTAGCCTACTATAAAGAGTGCTTCCGGAGTCAGGTTCTTATCTACAATTACAGAAGGTAAATACTGGATCTTGTATGTAAACTGGGTTTCAGATCAAATGGTGGTAGTCATTAGCATTGATATCAGTATAGCTAGAACATGATTGGCTGGCAAAAATGCTTTTGGTGAAATGCACCGTGATGAAGAAGGCTTGCAGAAAGCTTCTGAAATCCCAATTAAACTCAGGGTGTATGTGGATGTTGGAAGGAATTGAACAAAAATTTTCCATCAAAACTTTTGTCCATTGGAAAATGCCTTGGCATGCTGGCAAGGAGTAAATTTCATCCCCTGAGAATAGGTTAACTAGGGAAACATCAGCTGTTGTAGTTCAACAAAATCAGCCCAGGACAGTTAAACTAGACTGGGCGAATCACTAGAAAATATACTCAGGGCCACCACTCTTGCCTTGCCATGGAGATAGATTCTACTGAGACCCCCCTCACTGCTGCTAGCTGCAGGTACAATAGGATCAACTGGTAGACTGGATGACTTAATAGATTTGAACTTAGGTGATTCTTTTATTTTATCAGCAGTTAGTCTAACACTCTGGGGGAAATATGGCACGGTTGGATGCTAGATAGACCAGTATTTCTGCAAAGCTTGAGATAGCAACTAAATATGAATGGGTGTCTATGACAGGACTGCAGGGACTGGACCTGATGACCCAGGAGGTCTCTTCGAGTCCTATATTCCTAAATAAAACAATTCTCTCCCCTTTAAGGTTCCACTTTAACCAGAGGTGACCAGTGCCTGCCAATGGGGAGGGGAAGGAGGAGGGCAGCCAGCTTCACAGTGTTGCCAAGCATCCTCAGTACAAGCGAAGCAGCAAACTGGGGAGGGAGGAACGTTACTCTCCATGACCCCCCACACATTGCCTCTGCCTTTAACTATAGGTTAATGATTCACTCTCTGTTTCTCTTTTGTCCTTCCTGTGATATAGCTTTTGCTCTGTAGAAACAATGGTAACCACAGCTGACAACAATCCAGTGGATATGGGACTGGAGTGGCTCTCAGGAGACCTGGGCTCTGTTCCTGGCTCTGCCACTGACTTGCTGGGTGATCTTGGGCAAGTCATGGCACTGCTCTGTGCCTCAGTTTCTCCATCTGCAAAATGGGGCTAAATTATACTTCCATGGTGAAGTGCTCTGAGATGGACAGATGAGAGACGAGCCAGCTAGGTATTAAAAGTGGATTTTCTACTATGATAACACTTTGAAATGTTTTATTATTCAAATACTATGCATTGTGCTGTCTTCCCAGATTTTGATCTCTGCTTGCTGTGATGCTGACCACAGAGCGTGGTGCGGCCAAAAACAACAGCTACTCGGCCTAATCATAATTCTCTCTGTCCTGAACTTTAGTGTGACTTTGGTCTTCAGTGTGTCCAGAATCCTGCTGCCAGCTAACTCACCCTCCAGACTTGACATCTTTGGGTTTGAATAGTCCCTCAGACTATTCAAAATTTACATTTTTTTCTCCTTTTTGCTTTACAGCCTCCTAAATCCCGCCCGTCTCCATCCGGCGTTTACACTGCTCTCCAGCTGTGAGTTCCATGGCCAGCGTGAGGTGCTTTAGGGAAAGCCTGCTGTTTGCCGTGCTGCTCCTCGCTGGAAACACGCGAAGAGATTCCAAGGCCGGTAGGGGCCATTGTTATCCTGTAGTCTGGCCTCTGGCACAGCATAGGCCAAAGAACCTCCCCCAGGGATTTCTCATCATGGCCAGTAACTTGTGGTTAAACTAGAGTCTTTAGCAGACAGCTAACCAGTGTTCCCTCTGAGCTTGTCACTTTGAGTCCTTAGCATTAGGGGCAAGGCTACAACCTGTGTACCTGAGTGGACTCACTCCAATCTCTACAGCACTCTCAGGTGCTAAGGGTACGTCTACAGCGCAAAAAACACCCCACAGTGCCAAGTCGCAGGGCCTGGGACCTAAGTTCCCTGTAAGTTGTGTGGCAGCAGCCTATTTAGCGCCGTGCAGGCACTCAGAGAACCCGCCCGGGGACCGGCCAGGGGAGGGGAGGGGCACCCCTCCCTCGTCCCCAACCTAGCCCGGCCCCCAACCTCCTGCGGCCGGGGTGGCCTGGACCGGCCGTGGCCAGGGTGCCCCTACCCTGGCCCGAACCCAGCCAGGGTGGCCCATCCCCAAACCCAGCTGCAGCTGGGGAGGCCCAGCCCAGACCCAGCCCAGATCTGCAACAGTGCCCCAGCCCTGGCCCAAACCCAGCCCCGGCTGGACCTGCAGGGCCGGGGGAGGGGTGCCTATCCTGCGGCCCCAGCGTGGGAGGTGCCGCAGCGGGGAGATGCACCTTTCCCCCCCAGCCCAGGTGCTGCTGGGGGATTCCACTCTCTCTGCCGGAGCACCCTCCTGCACCCCAAACCCCTCATCCCCAGCCCCACCCCAGAGCCCGCCCCCCCAGCCAGAGCCCTCCTCACCCCCCACCCCTCTACTCCAGTCCTGAGCCCCCTCCCACACTCCGAACCCCTCAGCCCCACCCCCACCACATGAATTTTGTTATGTTCATCGATGTGAAGGTCCTGTGTCACATCACCTCCATAGTGGTGCACATAACAAAATTCATTCTGCACTTTTTTTTTTTTTTAATTTACATGGATGAGAGAAATTCAAGGGAACCCTGCCTGGGACCTGGGTCAGTTGACTCAGCTGGGGGCTAAAAAATAGTAGTGTAGATGTTCCTGCTCAGGCTGGAGCTGGGCTTTGAAACTGAGGGTCTGGGAGCTCGAGCTCCCACCGGAGCAGGAATGACTACACCCGGCCCGACCCCCATGAGCCTGGGTCATTTGACCTGGGCGCTGGGACTTGGCACGGTGGGTTTTTCTTTGCAGTGTACACAGAACCCTAGGTCAACTAATGGTGTTGTCATGGAAAAGCCTGATCAGGTCATTTTGTCTCTCTCCTCCTTCCCCACTCCCCCCCCCCGACACACACACGGCCCAGTGCCCTAGTCAAAGCAGAATTGCACCCTGCAGGATTTTCTCCCATGGGCTGGCCAGTGTGTTTTGAAGGTAAACAGCAAATCAATCACAATTTGCCATGCCTGTATTTCCAAGTGCAGACAAGGTGAGAAAGAGCAAAGCAACTAGAGGGCAAAGGCTTGAAGCTCCATGTGTCAAAGCCACCACCTTCCATGTTGTCCTGCTAACAGCACTATCCTTGCCCCAGAGGCCAGGCCTAGTCTCCTGCACTCTCTGTTTCACAGCTATTCTCCCCTAGGGAAGCGTAGGTTGTTTTCCCCATGATGCACATTAACTGCTGTGTGCATGCCTGAGGGAGTCCTTCACACACAAAGAGCTGGAGGAGGGGAATGCAAGATACAGGAATACAGAGGATCCAGGTCAGAGCTGCCTTCTTTGTCCTCCAAACCTTCCCTATACCTGTTCCATCTCCTGGAGCTCCCTGTTCCCTTCATCCCTCTCCACGGCCTCTGCTCAGCTAGCTCAGTCCCTCCACAATCTTCCCACACGAGCCTTCTCCTCCACAGCACTCACTGTCTGGAACTCTATTTCTCACTTCCTGGCTGCCTGTCTCAGAAGGGGTGGTTAGTAGCACTAATTTCCACAGCATGCTGCTTCCTGCCAGCAGGCCTCAGTCTGCCATGGAGGAACCGTCTCCATGGGTAAGAAGGAAGTCCAGACGCCCTGGCCCATCCGTTCCTCAGCCTCCCTGTTGAGACTGCAACATTCACGGTGATTGGGAGATTGTTGTGTATTTGGTTGTCATGGTTTCTGTTGCTATGGCAACT
>RQSS01096084.1:0-12898 GCA_003846335.1 Cuora mccordi
GTAAGCAGAGTCAGGATGAGCTTTACCCTGACATCTGGTGGTGAATTATGGTGAGTGTGAAAAAGAATTTCAGGGGCTGATCTTGTTTGCATAGGCACACCCACCCTGCCTAGCATAGCCCATGGCAGCTCAAACTGGTCACTTTGACAGCTGTGGGATCCCCAATTTCTCTGTTATTGGGGCAGGAGGAATAAAGTGTTGTTACCCTGATTATGTGAAAGAAGGACTATAAAACTGTTTTATGACAGAGGGTCTCACCATCAACTAAGTAGCACTTGCTAGACAAGGGACATGGGTTCCAGCTCCCAGTGACCTGAGAGGGGTTGGGTACTGGTATGTGTCTGATGGTGTGGGTACTATTTGAGGGTTTAGAATGCCAATTGGACCTTTATCTCTCTCCACTGCTGAATAGCAGAGCTAGTTTTGATTCCATTAGGAGTATAGCTAGGGGCTGCTGAGCTGAATTTGCTTTGGACCAATGGTGTACCAGCACTGAGGCTTCTCTACTGCAAGCTGAAAGAGCTAAACTTACTAAGGTAAGTGCTGTATTAACTAGTGGGGGAACCTGAAGATATATTGCTATGCGTCTGACAGAGCAGAGCAGTTTGCAGGATGGTTGGAGCAGCCCATGGAACAGTGAGTGAGCAGAGCACAGTGGAGCTAAGCAGTTTGTGGGGAAGGCTGGAGCAGCTCATGGGATAGCTGTAGGAGCAGAGTGGCTGGTGGAGTGGAGCTGGTTGTGGTGAAGGCTGCAGCAGAACTCCATGGAGAGGTGGGGCAGCCAGCCTCAGACCACTTAAGGTGTCCCTTAACACCCTGTGTGCCCCCCCCCATATTCACCCAGGCTGGGGGGGGGGTAAAAGTCTGCAGATGAACTTTTGAACTCTGGGGCAGCAATGACCAGGGACAGAGACTTTTGGGTTGTTGGACTTTGGGGTGATTGGACTTAAGACCTTGAGGGGAAAAGGACACTGCCAAACTTACTTGGAGGTGGGTCTTTTGCTCATGGTTTATATTATGAATCCTGTTTGTGGTGTTTCCCCAATGTAATGCCGCATTGTTTCCTTCCTTTATTAAAAGGATTTTGCTACACTCGGACTCTGTGCTTATGAGAGGGGAAGTATTGCCTCCTAGAGGCGCCCGGGGGGTGGTGGTATGTAATTGTCCCAGGTCATTGGGTGGGGGCTCAAGCTGGTTTTGCATTGCGTTATTGAAAAGAAACCCCTGGATACTGAACCTGGCCCTTGTTGGTGCCAACTCAAAAGGGCAGAAGGGTTACATATAAATACTCCTGCTGGAAGGTTGCAGCGTAACACAACTTTATGTCTTAGAGTCCAGAACCTTAACACACAATAAACCTTAAAACAGGAGAAGGGGGCTGTTGTATCCTTGGGGGCAACAGTTTAGAAAGAAATCACTGGAGACACAGAGAACTGTAAACCTTGGAGCAGCCATTTATTACTATACACTGAACTAACCAAAAACCAGCCAAAAGTGGCTGGGCTATCCTCTAATAATCTAACTCAGTTGCCATAGCAACAACGAGGTTCTATTACAACAACAACCAAATATACAACATATTCCTCCCCCCTTAATGAGAATGTCCCCTAAATAAACAAACACTAAACTAGAGAAGGAGGGTAAACTGCCTCCGTTCCAGATAAACCCCAGGGATTATTTTGCCCCGTAACCATGGGTTCGCCCTAGCTAAAGATCCAGCCATCGAGGAGGCCTTCTGTCTCTAGGTAGATTACAGCAGACTTCTGGTGGTGTTGCACCTGAAAGTGTCTTGGGCGCAGGCCTGACAATGGGCTCAGGGTTCATAGGCAAAATGGGTGAGGAGGTGGTATCAGCTTGTTCCGGGCGGGGGGCGTATCTCTGCCGCCGGCAGTAATGGAGAGAGAAAAGTCAGGAACAGGTTACTCTTGATTCGGTGTCTCGCCGGAAGTGGTGAAGTCAGGCAACTCAACTGAAGATGTGTCCTGAGGATTGGTATGACCTGACAGCAGCTGATCTACATGTTGCCGCCAGGTTAGATCCTCTGCAGTCTGGACTGTTGTAGCCCTGAGGATTAATCTGTTGGTCTGTATAAAATGTCTTTTTGATAAAAGTATGTAAAAGGCTTATAGATTTATTTGCAATAGCTGAAATGCAAGACACCTACAGACATCCAGGCCAGACACCCAGGTCAACATCCTGCGTGATGCTGAAGGCAACCTTTAGGACCCTTACTCAGAAAAGTAATAATAGAACAAAAACCAACGCAAATGTCTGAGACCTTTCACCTACCACCAATAGCAGTAAAGGGTGGAAAATGGGGATTTTTGCCCACAAATCTAATAAGTACACTACAAATGCGTACATATTTGTCACTCATACGCACATAAATGTTAGCCTATGAGACATGTGTACCCTAACATTTCCGTGGGGGAAAGACGAAATTTGGGCATAAGAGGAAGGATTTCCGAATGTTTGCTCCCTATAAAAAGGGTGATAATTCATCATTAGGCAGGCGATACACCCATCTTTCTATCTTCCATCGTCTCACCTTTTCTTTCCCCTACGAAGGCTGTTAATTACTGACAAGTCGTGGTGGTATTTCTTTTCAAAGCTGTAAGTATAAAGGAATCTAATTTCTGCTTTATCTTTTAAAAGCATCTAGTTTATAGAGGTAAACTCATACTCAGTCTTTTATTATTTCCTTTAGTATAAGTGTGAACCACACCCAAAAGTGTCTATTGCACAGAGTGAATTTATCATAAATATATCTCTTAAAGAACTGTGATATTTGTAACTTTGTAATCTCAAACTGCTTTTAACATTTTTACATTTACTTATTGTTTCATTGATTTTAATAAAAGGTCTTGATGACTATTTCTGTCTCAGTGTAATTTCCTGTCATATAGCCCGAAACTCCTTGTATAAACTCTGTGAAGCCTGATTCAAGACGAACTTTTATCTTCTGATCACACATATTGGCGAACCAAACCCATATTAATTAATATCTATTAATTATTATTAATATTACTAATTAAATTAGAAATTTAACTATTAAATAAAACTAAATTAAGTGGATAAACTCCACTGACCCTACTAACTCACCCCAAATCAGGCTACACTGTATAGGAAACAGGCCCTGTTTGAGTGATGACCAGGGCCAGTGCAAGGATATTTTGCTCCCTAGGTGAAATTTCCACCTTGTGTCCCCCCTCCCTCCAGAGCATCACTTATTATAAACTTTCAAAAATGAATACAGTGGAATCACATCTTACTTGGGGGTTAGGTTCTAAGGTCAGCGCGTAAGAGGAAAATCATGTATAGTGAAAATTACCATAAAGTACAGTACTGACAGTATACACAGTATACACTGTATACATTATAACAGGGGTCCTCAGCCTACGGCATACATGCCAAAGATGGCATGCGAGCCACTGCTGATCTGGCGTTCTGTCCACTGGCTCCTGTCAGCCAGAATCCCGGCTGCTGGCCCCGTTCAGCTCACTCAGCCCACTGCCAGCCGGGGTCCTAGCCGCCGGCCCTGCTCAGCCCACTCAGGGCTGGCAGTGGGCTGAGCGGGGCCAGTGGTTGGGACCTCAGCTTGCTGCCAGCTGAGGTCCCAGCCGGCAGCTCTGCTCACTCTTCTACTGGCCTGGGCGAACGGAACCCCAGGCCGGCAGGGGGCTGATCAGTTCAGCCCGCTGCTGGTCTGGGGTCCTGGCTGCTAGCTCCTGCCAGCCGGGGTCCCGGCCACCGGCCTGTTCAGCCCGCTGCCAGCCCCGCTTAGCCTGCTGCCACTAAAAAAAAAAATGGCTTGCGTGCCACCTTTGGCATGCATGCCATAGATTGAGGACCCCTGTTCTAGTGTATACAGTATATACTGTGAGTACTGTACTTTATGGTAATTTTCACTATACGCGATTTTCCTCTTACGTGCTGACCTTAGAACTTAACCCCTGAGTAAGTTGTGACTCCATTTTAGTGTAAAAAATTGTTTTTGGGCACCGATTTTTGGTGCCCCCAAATGTTGACGCCCTAGGTGGCTGCCTAGTTTACCTAGTGGTTACACTGGCCCTGGTGATGACAATGGCAGAAGTATAATTCCAAGCCAAAACCGGCTGTCCCGGGCTAAAGGTTCAGTCTTTTGCTCTGGGTGCCCGTCTGATGACTTGATATTGCTGCTGATGTTGCACAACATGTCGGGGTTCAGAAGGTTTCAGCAGATCAAAGCAAGTGCGCAGCTGCCATCCCATCATTAGAAAGGCTGGGGATGCCTTGGTCGTAGCATGAGGTGTGTTTCAATAGGATAGTAAGAAGGTGTCCAGACACTTTTGAGTGGATAATTGTCTCCCTGCTGATTTCAAAGCATGTTTCATTGTCTGCACAAATCTTTCACCTAATCCATTGGTGGATAGATCATATGATGCTGAAGTGATGTGATGTATACCATTTACCTTCATAAAATTTTGAAACTCCTGAGAGACAAACTGTGGTCCGTTGCCACTCACAAGTTTTTCTAGCAGACTGAAATGACTAAAGAGTCCACATAGTTTTTGGATAGTACTCTCTGCAGTAGTGGACTGCATTATAGAGACTTCTGGGCATTTAGAATGGGCATCTACCACCACCAAGAACATGCTTCCTTCAAGTGGGCCAGCAAAGTCAATATGAATACGTTGCCACAGGTTTTCAGGCCAGTCCCATGGGTGTAGGGGTGCCCACAGGGGTGCCCACTGGGGTGCATTCCTCACACCCTGACATGAAATACAAGCTCTTGCCTTCTCTTCAATAGCACTGTGCAATGTCCTTCATGCACACTATTCCACAGTGACCGGAATGTAGCTGTTCTAACATCTGTGATTTCAGTGGTGGTGGGATAATGACATATCTCCCCCACAACAACCAGATTGGATTGATAACTCTGTCCTCCTGGACATGTTGGTAACAAGGTTGGGTGAGACCGGAGAGGTTCATCGAGATGTTCCATGCATCACCAGGTCCATAACTTGGGACAATACTGGGTCAACTCGAGTTGCCTTCTTTACCTGAGTAGCGGTGATGGGTATATTCTTTACCTGTTCAAAGTAAAAGATTTCCTTCTGGGAAATATCTTGATGTTTGACTGGCAAAGGCAGCCTTGAGAGACCATCCACATTGCCGTGCAGAGTGGATTTCTGATATTTTATTTCACATGTGTGCGTGGAAAGTAACAATGCCCAACATTGCATACGACTAGCAGCTAATGGGGGAATGCCTGTGTGGGGTCCAAAAATTGAAGTCAGGGGTCGATGGTCTGTGAGAAGAGTAAACTTCCTTCAGAACAGGTACTGAGTAAACTTTCGAATTCTGAAAACGATTCCCAATGCCTCATGTTCAATTTGGGCATAGTTAGTTTCTGCTTTGCTTAGAGTGTGTGAAGCAAAAGCAATAGGTCTCTCTTCTCCTAAAGACATAGTGTGTGACACGACTGTTCTCACTACATAAGGGGATGCATCGCAGGCCAACTGTAGGGGTAAGGATGGATCAAAGTGTGTCAGAACTTCAGAATTTAGCAATGCATCCTTAGCTTTGTTAAATGCAACATCACAGGCTTCAGTCCACTTCCAGGCCTTGTTCTGCCCAAGGAGTTCATGAAGTGGTTTTAGCAGTGTGGCTAACTGTGAGGTGAACTTTCCATAATAGTTCAATAGTCCCAGAAAAAAGCGAAGCTGGCTAACAGTTTGAGGAGGTGCAGCCTCCACAATAGCCTTAACTTTTGCAGGAGCCTTATGAAGACTCATAGCATCAATGATGTGTCCCAGATATTCAACAGAAGGCTGGAAGAATTCTTTGCAGACTTGTGGGCCATACTCTTCCAGTCTTTGTAGGGTAGCCTCTAAATTCTTTAGGTGATCCTCCTCATTCCTTGCAGTGAACAGGATGTCATCCAGATAGCACTGGTCTCCTGACAAGCCACACAAGATCTGGTCCATAGCCCTCTGGAACAAGGCAGGAGCAGACGTTATTCCAAAGGGTAGGCGACAGTATCGATAAAGCCCCTTATGTGTTACAATAGTCGACATCTCTTGGGACTTTTCATCGACGAGCATCTGTAAATACACTTGACTCAGATCAATCTTATTAAACTTTTGTCTCCCCGCCAAGCCTGTGAAGAGGTCATGGATGCGGGTATTGCTCTGCACATAACACTGGATTGACAGTGACTTTAAAATCACCACAAATCCAGAGGGAGCCATCTTTCTTCACTGTTGGAATGATAGGAGTTGCCCATGAGCTATGGGTAACTGGTATTAGGAGTCCATTTTTGACCAGGTGCTCCAGGTCCGCTTCAACCTTCGGCCTAATGGCATATGACACAATTCTGGCTTTCAGATAGCTTGGTTGATTATCAGGTTTAATGTCCAATGTCACAGTGATTCCCGTCTAATTCCCAGATCCTCTCCAAAAACAGCAGCATGTTTCCTTAGTATAGCAGGCAGACCGGTTTATTCCTTAGTCATTTGGTGCACTTCTGCACAATTCAGCTGGATCTTCCTAAGCCAAGACCTACCCATTAAGGCTGGGTAATTACCTCTGACCAGAAACAGTGGCAATTTAGCAGCCTGTCCATTGAGGTCCACCTTAACATCAGTAGTGCCCAACATGGGCACAGCTTCTCCCGTATACATCTTCAGAACAGTTTTTGTTGCTTTAAGTGGAAGATGCTGTAGCTTTTCTTTATACACAATTTTGGAGACCAGCGAGACGGCTGCACCGGTGTCCAGTTCCATGCATATAGGTTTGCAATCCAACAGCAGAGTTACCCAGTATTCATGTGAACCCAGTGCCAAAGACAAAATGTGAAGTGGCTCTTCTTCTTGTGATGAGGTGTCTCCTCGGTCATCCTGGGTGTGCTCTAGGGTATGCAGATTTCCCTTTTTGGTCAGCCAGACCACAGGCCTCTTTGTTTTTGTTTACAGGAACACTCAATGTGTCCCTTTTTGCCACAGTGTCGATACATCAGGTCCTTACACCAGCATTCTGCTGCGTGGTGACATGGCTTACCACAGTGGTAACATTCCTGACTCTGCAGTTTTATGGGTAGGTTCTTGTGACACCTTATGCACCCTAGGGGATGCACTGATGGATTGTGCCTCCTTTGTAGCCAGTTCCATGGAGACAGCAATATCAACAGCCTTATGTAAAGTAAGCTGAGTCTCTGTCAATAGGCGCTTCCGTATAGCTTCAGTGTGCAGGCCACACACTAACCTGTCACGCAGGGCATCATTTAACATCTCCTTAAATTCACAGTGTTCTGCAAGCTTTCTCAAAGTTGCTACAAATTATACAACTGTTTCATCTTCTTTCTGGTCTCTTTTGTGGAACCTATATCTTTCAGCAATTGCCAGTGGTTTTGGAGAAAAATGGGACCCCAGGATTTCCACAATGTCACTGTAAGATTTAGTCTCTGGCTTAAGAGGGTGTAGTAAGCTGCGTAGCAGGGAGTAGGTCTTAGCTCCTACAACACTTAAGAACATTGGCACCTTCTTCTCTTCTGTAATGGTTTCAGTTTAAGGTTGCACAGTCAGTGCAAATAAGCCAGTTCTCACCCCCTTCCGGCAGCAAAAAGGGTTTTTTTTGTACCTTGACTTCTACTTCCTTCTGTTGCTGGGGCAGCACAGGAATCCCATCCTCATCACCACGTTGTTGTATTCTTGGGGGCAACAGTTTTAGGAAGAAATCACTGGAGACACAGAGAGTTGTAATCCTTAAGAGCAGCCATTTATTGCCACACACTGAACTAACCAAAAACCAGCCAAAACTGGCTGGGCTATCCCCTAATAATCTAACTCAGTTGCCATAGCAACAACAAGGTTCTATTGCCACAACAACCAAATACACAACAGGGACTGCTCCCTAAGGCAGTGGGCACAACTCACCCCACCTTGCTTATGTCAGCTCATCTATAGGCACGGCAGACTGGGGTGTAAATCCACCTCGCACTAGTCTGCTGTGCCCTAACTGGCTGTGTGCACCCTGCTGCACTGCACTAAAAGTTCCCTGGTGCACTTTGATCAGTTTTTGTTTCAAAGTGGGGCAGATCAAAGCACACTATGGAATCGTTAGTGCATGTAGCAGGGTCCTCATGGACAGTTAGTACGCAGATTTATACCCCAGTTTGCCACAAACTAACTGTTCTTGTAGACAAGCCCTGATTCTGCTCACATGCTTTGCTACAGAGCCCTCTAGCCTGCAAACAGGACCTGGAAACCCCCAACTCCTAAAGTGACAGCTTGCAATTCCAACACAGTTCTCAGTACAGCACAAGAACAAAGGAGAATTCCCTCCCCCTCCCACTCTGAAAAGAAGGATGATTGCTGGGTACAGAGCTTTATGAAAATCTGGCCAATGTTGCCCCAGCCTTCAAGGTGCTAAACACCCTCAGCTCCTACTGGAGTCAAAGGGTACATCTACACTGCAATTAGCACCCACAGCTGGGCCATGCCAATTGACTCAGGCTCAGGAGGCTTGGGCGAAGGACCTGTTTAATTGCAGTGTAGACTTCCAGGCTCATATTGAAGCCTGAGCTCTGGGAACCTCCCACCTCACAGGGTCCTAGAACCCGGTCTCTAGCCCAAGCCTGAATGTCTACACTCATTTAACAGCCCCTTAGCCCTAGCCCGTTAGCCTGAGTCAGCTGGCACAGGGCATCAGCAGGTGTCTGATTTCAATGTAGACATAGCCAAAGAGATCTGAGGTTGTTCAGGACTTTCCAAGATGTGCTCAGCACCTTGAAAGTTCAGGCCAATTAATAGGAGACACAATGATAAATAATTTCCACTCATGTCTGCAGCATCTCGGTCTATCCATGTGTGGCACGAACGGGCACTGACCTGCTATGGAAATCACTGACTCTCTCTCCTGGTTGAGTCGGGGGTTCCTGACAGAGCAGGACACTTTCTGGTTGGACTCTTCTTTTAGAACAATGGCAATCTCTGTTTGAAACAGGCCATTGGCCTCTGGGGATATTTCTTCAGAGGCTGATGGCAAGAGCTGCCCCTGGAGATCTCTCCACAGCACCTCAGGCTGTGGGTACCATCCGGCTGATCGACACACCACCCGGATCCCTCCATCCTGATGTCCCGCCACAGAGATGACAGGAGCAGAGCCCAAACCTACAGAAGAAATAAATGAACTTGTGATAATCTGACAGTGCCCAGTAATGAGCCAAAAGTTTTATTACACTGTTATCAAAAGCCATTTCCTGTTAAACTAATAATCGAGTGTGAGTCCACGAGTGTAGTTGGTCAGTTAATCTGGCCAGATTCATATTTGATACACAGTAAAATTAATATTAATATCAGGGCTTTTCTTTGCACAAATTTGCTTCAGTTTAGTTAAACTGGTTTAATTAATCAAGTGCAAATTCCAATGTGGATAGTCTTAAATCAAGAAGGAATTAACTCAAGCTAAATCAATATAACCCATTTCCAAACCCATTTAAGTTTCCATAGAGAGGTTTGCATTAGTTCATATGTATGTGTAAGCAGAGTCAGAATGAGCTCTCCCCTAACATCTGGTGGTGAGCTGTGGAAAAGGACTTCAGGGACTCATCTCATTTGCATGGGCACACCCACCCTGCCTAGAATGATACTTGCCCAAATGGTCACTTTGGCTGCTGTGGTATCCCCAGCCTCTTTGTTATTGGGGCAGGAGTAATAAAGAGTTGTTATCCTGGTTGAGTGAATCAAAGACAGCAGAACAGTACTTGGCACTTTCTGACTGAGGGGCTCACCCTCAACTAAACAGCATTTCCTAGACAAGGGACATAGATTCCAAAGCCTGATGAGTTGAGAGAGGGTGGTGGCAGTTGTACCTTGGGGCCTGACCCAAAACATGATTTTCATCTGTTTTCTCTCTCCACTGTGTAACAGAGCTAATTTAGACTTAATTAAGAGTTTAGTTATATGCTATAAAGCTGAAATCACTGATACCTAAGTCTAAGCATTAGATCTACTTTAGGCTAGGGGCTCTGATGCAAGAAGACAGGATAAATGGGATGAATACTAGACCAATAGGTCATACTGCTGGTACTGTGTCTTTACCAAACTGGGTACCAAAGGTGAGAGAAGCCAAACAGCAAAAATTAGGATGTTTGTTCACCAATGCGAGAAGCCTAGGTAACAAAATGGAGGAATTGGAGCTCCTGGTCCGAGAATTGAAACTGGATATCGTAGGAATAACCGAAACATGGTGGAACGGTAGTCATGACTGGAGTACAGGTATGGAAGGGTATGTGCTGTTTAGGAAAGACCGAAGCAAAAGCAAAGGTGGGGGAGTAGCATTGTATGTCAATAATGAGGTGAAATGTAATGAAATAACTAGTAATGGAATGGATAATACGGAGTCTGTTTGGGCAATGGTCACATTAAGGAAGAAAACTACTAGAGCCTCCCCTGGGATAGTGATTGGGGTGTGCTATAGACCGCCAGGATCTAGCCTGGATATGGATAGAGAGCTCTTTAATGTTTTTAAGGAGGTAAATACTAATAGGAACTGTATGATCATGGGAGACTTTAACTTCCTGGATATAGATTGGGGAACAAATGCTAGTATTAATAATAGGGCTCAGCTTTTCCTAGACGTGATAGCTGATGAATTCCTTCATCAAGTAGTAGCTGAACCGACGAGGGGGGATGCCATTTTAGATTTGGTTTTGGTGAGTAGTGAGGACCTTGTTGAGGAAATGGTTGTAGGGGACAACCTTGGCTCGAGTGATCATGAGCTAATTCGGTTCAAAATAAATGGAAGGATAAACAAAATTGCATCTGAGACTAAGGTTTACGATTTCAAAAGGGCTAACTTTACTAAATTAAGGCGACTAGTTAGGGAAGTGGATTGGACTAACATATTTAGGGATCTAAATGCGGACGACGCCTGGGATTATTTCAGGTTGAAGTTGCAGGAGCTGTCAGAGGCCTGTATCCCGAGAAAGGGAAAATGGTCCTTAGGTAGCAGTTTTAGACCGAGCTGGATGAGCAAGCATCTCAGAGGGGTGATTAAGAAAAAACAGAAAGCGTACAAGGAGTGGAAGATGGGAGGGATCAGCAAAGAAACCTACCTTATTGAGATCAGAGGGTGTAGGGATGCAGTGAGAAAGGCCAAAAGCTGGGTAGAGATGGACCTTGTGAAGGGAATTAAAACCAATAGCAAAAGGTTTTTTAGCCATATAAATAGGAAGAAAACCAAGAAAGAAGAAGTGGGACCGCTTAAAACTGTAAACGGAGTGCAGATTAAGGATAAGCTAGGCATGGCACAATATCTAAACGAATATTTTGCCTCGGTCTTTAATGAGGCTAATGAAGGGCTTAGGAATAGTGGCAGAGTGACTGATGGGAATGAAGGCGTGGGGTTGGAAATTACAGTATCCGAGGTAGAAGCCAAACTTGAACAGCTTAACGGTAGTAAATCAGGCAGCCCGGATAATCTTCATCCTAGAATATTAAAGGAATTGGCAAGTGAAATTGCAAGCCCGTTAGTGATAAACTCGGGGGTTGTACCGTTTGACTGGAGATTAGCTAATATAGTTCCTATTTTCAAGAAGGGGAAAAAAAGTGACCCGGGTAATTACAGGCCTGTTAGTTTAACATCTGTAGTATGTAAAGTCATGGAAAAATATTAAAGGAGAGAGTAGTTACGGACCTTGAGGTCAATGGCAATTGGGACAAATTACAACATGGTTTTACAAAAGGTAGATCGTGCCAAACCAACCTGATCTCCTTCTTTGAGAAAGTAACAGATTTTTTAGACAAGGGAAATGCGGTGGATCTAATATATCTTGATTTCAGTAAGGCATTTGATACGGTACCACATGAAGAATTACTGGTTAAATTGGAAAAGATGGGGATCGAAATGAAAATCCAGAGGTGGATAAGGAACTGGTTAAAGGGGAGACTGCAGCGGGTCGTATTGAAAGGTGAGCTGTCGGGTTGGAGGGAGGTTACCAGTGGAGTTCCTCAAGGTTCAGTTTTGGGTCCGATCTTATTCAATCTATTTATCACTGACCTCGGAACCAAAAGTAGGAGTGGGCTGATAAAGTTTGTGGATGACACGAAGTTGGGAGGTATTGCCAATTCGGAGAAGGATCGGGATATCCTTCAGGGAGATTTGGATGACCTTGTAAACTGGAGTATTAGTAATAGGATGAAATTCAATAGTGAGAAGTGTAAGGTTATGCATTTAGGGATGACTAACAGGAGTTTTAGTTATAAGCTGGAGACGCACCAGTTGGAAGTAACGGAAGAGGAGAAGGACCTTGGAGTCCTGGTTGATCGCAGGATGACTATGAGTCGGCAATGTGATGTGGCCGTAAAAAAAGCTAATGCGGTCTTGGGATGCATTAAGCGAGGTATTTCTAGTAGAGATAAGGAGGTGCTAGTCCCGTTATACAAGGCATTGGTGAGACCTCATTTGGAGTACTGTGTGCAGTTTTGGTCTCCCATGTTTAAGAAGGATGAATTCAAACTGGAACGGGTACAAAGAAGGGCCACTAGAATGATCCGAGGAATGGAAAGCCTGTCGTATGAAAGGAGACTTGAGGAGCTCGGTTTGTTTTCCTTAACCAAAAGAAGGTTGAGAAGAGATATGATTGCTCTCTTTAAATATATCAGAGGGATAAATACCAGGGAGGGAGAGGAATTATTTCAGCTCAGTACTAATGTGGACACGAGAACAAATGGATATAAATTGGCAGTCGGGAAGTTTAGGCTTGAAATTAGACGAAGGTTTCTAACCATCAGAGGAGTGCAATTCTGGAACAGCCTACCGAGGGAAACAGTGGGGGTGAAGGACCTCTCTGGCTTTAAGATTAAGCTTGATAAGTTTATGGAGGGAATGGTTTGATAGGAGAACGTGATTTAGT
>ML126439.1:0-11327 GCA_003846335.1 Cuora mccordi
CTGTGCACACGTCACACTGCACGCCTCCGCCCTGTGCACACGTCACACTGCACGCCTCCCCTCTGTGCATACGTCACACTGCACACCTCCGCCCTGTGCACACGTCACACTGCACGCCTCCCCTCTGTGCACACGTCACACTGCACACGTCACCTCTGGGAACCTGCCGCACTGCACATCTCATCCCTGCGCACATATGCCAACCCTCAGCATTTGAGGTTGTAACTAAGGTTTTGTATTATGCTGTCAGGGAAATTAGTCACGTCTTTCTTTCGTTCTTCCATCCATCCCTAGTCCACTAAGGGCCTGATCCAAATCCCACTGAAATAAAATGGCCTCTGGAGCTGTCCTCAAACATACCAGGAAACCTGCAGTCACACGCTGAAAAGTTTCCAGGCTCCTTCGGCGTCCTGGGAGTGGTGGGAACTGTGCCAGCAGCCATCCATCTGCAGCAGCACTTACCTTCAAGTGCCTTCAGTGTGCTGGTAACTAATTGAAAAATGACGTCATTTCCCCAAAACTCAGCACAAAGGCAAAGCCGCCAAGGAAATCCCCGTTCGGAGGAGCTTTTAGAAAGGGAGCTTTGTCTAGTGCTGACAGCACAGGACCGAGGCTCAGAGCCTCACAGGCATTTAGGCTCCTAACTCCCAGATACCTTCATGGAGCTAGGCCTGAGTGTCAGGCAAACTGCTCTTTTCCTGACTCTGCCACAGCCTTCCTTTGTGTCCCGGGGCAAGTCATCTGATTGCCCTCTCCATCGGTTCCCCCCGTCAACGAGATGAGCTCGTAAGGGGGTTGAGGCGGCATTCGGAAGGCGCTATAAACGGACAGAATAGTCCCGTGTGGCTGGTGTGTCGATTCTCTGTCTTGTCTCTTTGCAGCGCAAGCTCCGTCGGGCAGAGGCCGTCTCATACCACGTGGCTGCCCAGCCTGGATCGGGACCTTTGTGCACCACGGCAAGACAGGCATTAACTCGGAGCGGTAACCGTGGCAGCGATAACGATTCTCTTCTCCGATCACACGCGGCCGTCAGAGCAAGCAAATGCTGTTTGTCTGCCGTGATTTCTACCTTCCAGGTGCCGTTTTGCCCCTACTGAGTTGCCCTCACTGAATGCACCACACAAGCAAGTTGACAGGCCCATCGGGCAGTCCTGGGACCGGTCCCTGCGATTCCTGTCTCCATAAGGGCTGGGGAGCATCTGTTCCGGGTGACGTGGATTATGAATCGACTCAGGAGACGTAGATTCAATTACCAGCTTCCTGGGTGACATCACTGAGGCCCTGCTCTGCAAGAGTGTTTAGATGCCAAACTCCCATGGAGGTCAATGGGAGCTGAGAAGTGGGCCTTAGCCACTCCGTGCCTCAGTTTCCCTGCAGCACTGTGGGGACAACAGCCCTGCAGTGCCTTGCACAGTGGCACATTAGCCAAGGGGCCTACAGGGCCCGTGCCCAGGGGCCCCAGAAAAAGGGGCTCCCTGCCCCCAGCAGACAAGCGCAGGGGTGGGGGAAGTCTCCATGCCCTGACCCCCTCCACTCCCTGGCAGCAGCACTGGGCAGGGCGGGGGGAGGCCTGCCCTCCCGGGACTGGAGGAGCTCTGGCTCCCTGCTGTAGTCTCAGGGCTGGGCAGCTCTCACTCCCCACTGCAGCCCTGGGGTCCTGGCAGGGACACTGAGCTTCTCCGGGCTTGGGGCCGCAGTGGGGTGGGGAGGAAAGAAAGGAGCAAACGGGGGCTGTAGTGGGGACGGGAGAATGGGTGGGACTGTGGGTGGAACAGGGGTGGGGCTGCAGGTGAAAGGGGCGGGACGGGGGCAGGACCGCAGCCGGAAGGTGTGGGGAGGGGCCCCCTACTTTCTCTGGCCCAGGCCCCATGAAACCTTAATCAGCCTCTGCCCTTGTAGGACTGTTCTGAGACTGGCAGGTGACAGCGATGGGGGCCGGATAACTACCCAAGACACAGAGTGTTGGATGTCACATCCGAAGCACTCCTCCAGGAGCGATCTGCACCACTGCTGTCTGGCCTGACGGCACCCCCACTGCCCAGAGATGTCTGGCCACTTCCCAGGACTCCGCCTGTGCTGTTCTGACGGCCGCACGGAACAACTGCCCACGCTGCGCACCCTGACATTAAAACGACAGCTCGCAGCCAACGCGGCCTCCTCGGGGAGTGACAAAAGCAAACGCTCATCTGAGAGCAAGCTAAGGAGGGAGACAGCTGTCTAATGAGCCAGGCAGTGCAGCCAGCGCCGGCCCTGTCATTCGCTTTCTAAAAGCTCACGATCATCCCATCCCCAGGGGTGACTGTCAAATCTGGCCCGCTTGCATGTTAATCAGACACAATCAAAGCAGGGCGCAGCCAGCCAGTGCTGGATGAGCTAAACGCATTTGCGGATACACTGGTGCATGTCTAGCACCCCCGGTGAGCTCGGAGCTGTACGTGGAAGGTGGGAGGCAGGGCAGGTGGCCTGCAGAGCTTGCAGTCTAATGGGCTGAGTCTGATCTCGCTCAGACTGGTGTAAATCATGAGTCACTCCCCTGGGGTTAGTGGAGTCACATCCACTAACAAGGGGCTGGTGTCCCATAGTTGTGGGAGTCCCATGAAATGCCACCATGGCTCCGACATAGGAATTAGACTGTAGCACATCATGGGAGATGTAGTCCACATCCAGTAGCGTAGTGGGACGAAGAACTACAGCTCCCAGGCACCACTGCGAGCAGATTAGACAGACCGGTTGACCCTGACCTGAACTGGAACAGGGTGTTTCGATATTTCTGATGGCCTATCCTGATGACATCGTTCTGTTCCTGCGGAAAATTTCACTATGGACAAAACCCCATTTTCAGACGGGAAAAGGTTTTGTTTGAAACAGCCCCGGTCTAAGCCTATCAGGCAAATCTTGGGGTCTCTATTCAATCCTCATTGAGGGAAAATCCCAGGAAAGTCAATGGAAAGCAACTGAATAAGAACTAAGAAGGACCTCCGGACATACAGCCCTTAGCGGGTAAACTCACAAAGGGTAGACAGAATGGTCCATTGGCCAGGGCCTGGCATGGGAACTCAGAAAACTGGAGTTCTCCTCCTGGTCTTTCATAAACTGCATGTCAACTTGGACAAGTTACTTAATGTCTGTTGAGCTTCATTTCCCCATCCCTAAAATAGGGATGATCAATCCCTACTGCAAGGGATAAAGTCCATTCGCGATTGTAGGGCGCAATGTGAGAAACGGTTTTCTCATCCTACCAAGAGATTTTAGAAATTTTCCCCAACCTGAATCATGACGAAAGGTCTAAATTAAAAAAAAAAAAGGCATGAACCAAAAAATATTTAGACTCAGGTCAGTTGAAACATTTCATGTTGATACTTTTCAAATGCTTTGTTTTGATTTTGACCTGCTTTATTAAAAAAGCAAAATAATAAAATTAAATTCTACTCCACTAGGCTTACAACTTGAAATCAAAACTTACTCTGAACTGGAAAAACCAAAATGGGAGATTTTTGACACTGAAAACTTTTCTTTCGGAAAGTGTTTCAAGCTGAGAAATTTGCTGAAACTGCTCTCTTTGTGCAAAAAGCATTGGTTTAGACAATTGGCATCCTTTGACCAAAAAAAAAAGTCACTGAAAAATTCCCGACCGCCTCTAGTGCTCAGGGCTGAGGGCTATATAGGAAGGGGCTGTCCATAAATTATGTAATGCACTAAGGGATGGGTGGGTCCTTAATTTTACAAGACAGAGTGTTTGTTTTAGTGTTACAAAGTGTTACAAGGGGGTCTTGGACATCACCAAAATATGTGTTACATAGTTTATGGACGGCCCCTAAGCACCTAGCGAGATATGGGGTAGGGGCTGAGTCTTGCTGTGTGTTTGAACAGTGCCCGGTGCAATGACACCTCGATCCTGGCTGGACCCTGAGGCCAGCCCAGTAACAAATAGTAATGCACATAAAATTGTAACCAGTGGTTCATGAAGAGATGATACCAGGTAACACTGTAGGTCCAGTGGGGTCTGAAGGCAGCACTTAGATTTGCATGGCTCATATGCTCATTCTGGACAATTGCACCTGCCAATGGCCAGTTAGGGGCCTGAGAGAGATTTTGCTGCAGTCATTATGAGCACACGATGCCTTGTTCTGTTTTGCATGCCTGGTTTCCTCCGCTAAGTTAGCCCCTGTTGTAAAGAATGGAAGCCAGTGCATGCAGCTCCTGCAGACAGGGCTATGCAGGAAAAACTTCTGCAGACAGGGCTATGCAGGAAAAACTTCTGCAGACAGGGCTATGCAGGAAAAACTGTTACTTCTCTTAGCTGGGGCGCGCGGGCTCTTTGTATTTCACAAGATGTTTGGCAGAGCACAATGACCTGATTTTAGGCATTTCATCTCCTCTGGTTACATCTTCTAATCGTGTTAAGGTCAGTGCTAACATTTAAGGATTCCTCCGTATCAGCTGCAGAGCCCTGAGCACGGACAGCGAAGGAGCAGAATGCAAACACACAGCGATAACTCAAAACTCCAAAGAGTTTTGTGCTTTCAAAGACTTTTCCTCCATCCCCACCATGCAGATCTGTCTCGATCTATGGTACTTATATGGCTCCCCCACCACCCCAGCGTGTGAGCACCTCTCGATCATGAATGCATTTCATCCTCACAGCATCCCTGGGAGGTGGGGAAGTATGACTCTCATTTTATTCATGGGGAACTGAGGCAGAAGCTACATTAAGTGAGTTGGCCAGGGTCCCCCCAGAGAATCAGTGGCAGAGCATGGAATGAGTCTAGTTTCTCTGCGTGACATTTTGGGGTTCACCCAGGCCAGTAAGGGGTTCGCTCGCTATCTGTTCTCTAACCCCGAGTGTCTTGTGCCTGGGCAGGTTTGGTCTAGAGTTCTGACCCTACCAGCCTTGCCCTGGCTTTGCCCAGCCTGGTTACTCCTTGCAGACTCGCCCCAGTCCCCGTCCAGCCCTGAATTCACCCCGAATCGTCCTATTGCAGGGACCCGTCCCTTTCCCTGGGACCTCACAGAGACAGTGTGACGTACGCTGCCTCACCAGAGACAGTAAAACACACCAGCCCATCAGCCTGCTAGACGCCACGCGTACCCAGCCCTCGTGATTTAGAGTGGAAGCAAAATGAGTGTGTTAACACAGCATGGATTGAGTGATACCAGCCACAGCAGACTTTGCCGGGCTCGGCCTTTGGAACGGACAGATTGGCACCAGGGCTCCACCATTCATACTGTGATCCGTCGTGGCTTTAGGGAGCACACAACGGGCCAGACACTGCACAGACACAGACCCCGCCCCAGCTGTGAGGAGCTTATGTGCGATCTGTGGGATGGGGTGGATTCACAGCAATCCGGGAAGGAATTTGTTCCCTGCAAAGGGAGCCAGGGAGATGCCAGGCCATGCCCCCGCTCAGCCTGCCCCATTGTCACCCCTGCAATTTTATAGCCCCGCAGCCTGTCCCGTGCACCCGAGTCAGCTGACCCAGGCCAGCTGCGGCTGTGCCGCTGGTCCTTTATTGCAATGTAGACAGTGGCCTTATCTGTGCATCTGCTTAAGCAAGAAGAGGAAGCAGCTACTGAGGGCAAAGGCACTGAGCAAAGGGCCTGGGACGGTTGCCTTGAGTGCCAAGCCTGGACACCAGTCGGTGTGTGGTACTTTGCTGTGACCACAGGACGCAACTGGGCAGCTGCCGGGGCTGTTCAGCGTGGGAGGCTCGGAAAATGGGTTTTGGTTTTTTCCATGGAAAATTTTGCCTTTTTATTGAAAAAGTGAAAACTTCTGGTTGACAGTTCTGTGGGTTTTGTTTTTTGGACAAAGAGTCAAAATTATCGTTGGAAAGCAGATACTTTGTGTGGGGGGAAAATGTTAGAAGCCTAATTTTCCGTTGAAAACCAGTTTCAATGGAAAAATCTTCCATCAGCCCAGTTTGGAAGCCAAGAAGTCAGGCGCCTTATAAATACCATAGACTGATAGATGAGATTTGCTTTTAGTTGCAAGTTGCAACCGACGAGGCAGAGAGTGGAGGGGGTGGGCAGAGCAGCCCATCCTGTGAGCAAACTACTCTGAATTTTCACAACACATCTGGGTTGTTTTTCAGGCTTTTGGCCTGTCCTTTCTAGCTAGCAGCACTGGACTCACGGGACTTCTGAAGCAGAGTCACGGCATGATACTGGTTGTCTACAACATGTTTCCCTCTCCCCACCCACCGTGAATTTCAGAGGTCTGATTTCTTAGCATTTGCACCATGATAGTACAACCCAGATCAGCTGCTCTCTTCGTGCATTTAAATCAGTTTATGAAAGTCTCCAGAACGGGGGCAGTTCTGGGGTTTAAAGACAAGATATTGCTTGTGTTTCACAGTGTCTGTGATGTTCTATTCCTCGGGGGAACACCCAGCACCCCCATGTTCATCCTTATAATATGATTGTGTGGTATCCAATGCAAATTGTGTGGTATCCAGACTAACACGGCTACCCCTCTGATACAATGCAAAGTTTGTCGTGTCGGGTGTCTTCGGAAGGCTTGTGATGCACTGAGCATTGTTATAGTGATGTTCTAGGAATTGTTGTAGGTTGTCATTTCACGTATATAGTTATGAGGCTGAAAATGTCTCCTCATGGCTTAAAACAAGCCCAGGCAAAAACTCTCCAGGAGCAGAGGGGCAGTTCACACCTCATCTTGGCATGTCTGGGACAAACCCAGCCCAGCCTCACAGGAACAAAGGACACTGGCCTAGGCAGCAACAAAGGATCTGTTGGACTCTCGAGTGAGTCCCTTGGTCAGTTTGGGACTGAGATGAGGTAATGCTCACCTGACTCTGAAGCAAGCGGCGGGGAGGGGGGGAGCCAAGAGGGAAGAAAGGACATCATAAAAGGGAGACGCCTGAAGGCCTTCATCAAACATGTATTGTCTATTAAAGACCATTGCTCCAGCCCAGACGGACCATAGCTGATGACATTGCACCCAACTTTGTGTAGTGAAGTTCCCAGATCCAGCTCAATCCTGTGAATCCACAAATCTTTGCGTTGGCTCCGCAGATGACGCCAGGTAGAGTTACCCGCACACTGTAGGTCACCTCACTTTTACTCTGCCATGGGCTTAAGATGTAACCCCGTTAATTTACGCTCCTGCCATCCCTTCCCCGTTCCTAGGGCTCAGAGCCACCCATACCCAGTTCCTAGGGATCAGGGCATAATCTTCTGTGGGTTTACAGGGTCTTTTACCTGTGAAGATCCTTACACAGTAATATCCTTAACCTCTCCATTAACAGTTACCAAAGCAGAATACACACACTAAGCACACCGTGCTCCCCACTCCCAGTAAGGCAGATGAACTTTTCCTGCTGGCCAGTCAGGATCAGATTGTCTGGGGGACTCCAGTTTCTGTACGATGTGGTTGGCAGGGTGTCGAGGTCTGACAGCTCTGATCGTGGGGTGTGTCCTGGAGTTCCTTTTGGCCCCAGTTTATATAGTAAAGTCAAGTCCTACAAAACAGTATTTTTTCACCAATCCTTGCCCATTATGAAACACTTCTTTACCCAGTCAGACCCCTCACCTTAGCTGATTTAAATCTTGCCAAACTAGTTACGCAACAGACAGAAACAATGAAAGAACCAGACAGAAACCCTACAGGGAAGCAATAGAGAAGTGGTTCCTTGCCAGGCAGATGCTGTCAAACAAAGTTTTCTTTAAACATCTTAAGATCTGTTTCTTTGTCGGCTGATGGTGGGTGCTGTTAGGCCAGGGGCTTTCTGAACAGCCTGGTAGTACATTGGTGTAATGTAATTTAGATGGAATGTGAGGATGTGACTTTCTGCTGCTTGGCTCCTGGCTGCTGCTGTCCTAATGTGGCTGCAGAAAACGGCCTCGGATCTTACAGGAGGGTGAGGGAGTGAACCAGGGGCGGCGAAGCCTTTCCAAAAGTGGGGAGGCAGGGGCCCCTGCCCCCCGAGATCCCACTACTGGCCCTCGAGGTCCCTCCTCTTCCACTGGAGGCCCCGCCCCCGGCCAAGCCAGAAGCCAGAGCAGGGCTGGGGAGCCCACACCCCTTCTCCTGCCCAGGGTGGGGTGGGGCCGAAAGCAGCCCTCTGCCTGTGTCCCCGTCCCCCGATTCCCCCACCCACGGGAGGAGGAGGGACCCAGGCGGCTCTTGCTCCGGCCGGCGGGGAGGGGGGCCCCAGAGGCGCAGCCCAGTCACGGTAAGAGCCACGTGGGCAGCTGGCGTGAACCCCCTGGCACGTCGATGGAGAGATGGAGAGCCTGGTGCGCTGGGGTGTTTCGTCCATGCTGGCTTTTCAGTACAGTGAGCTCTGAAGGAAGAGCAGATCTTTGCGAGACGGTGGCGTTTTGTACAAGGTCAAACCACGCTGTGCAAAGGATTTGGTGCTGGCAGGGGCGGGCTCCAAGTCGGTCTGGAAGGGGGCCGGGTTCTGGTCCATATAGCAATACACCGGTGTGATGGCTCCTGAACTTGGTCTCAGCTCAAAGGCGCTTTTGCATCCGTAAGCAAGATGTGGGCTTCATGCAGGGGACGATGGCCTGGTCTGGACTCATTAGCCTAAAACTCCTCAGGGCAGCAGCTCCCCTGGCTGCAGCAATGACGCAGACAAGGCAAGTGCTGGGGTTTTAACGGGCACGTCCCACGGAGCTGCTGTGAGCAGCGGTAGGCAATGCAGGTAGTATTGCCCGGGGGGCTGTCTGGGCTAGACGTCCGGGCAGTGATGCTGGAGCAGTGGTGGGAAGGCGAGTGCAGACGCAGCCGATGTGGATAGACAAACGAGCGACAGCCCCTGAGCAGTAAGGGGTGGGTCGAGCTGCAGCCTTGTGGTGGGGCTGTATGATATCTCACTGAAGGCCTGAATCCCTTTGGGGTCTTCAGTTGTGTCCCCCTCCACCAGGGGCGGCGGGTGAACCCCCCTTGGGAAGGCGACCCTGCCAGCCCCGCCCCTTCCACCCAAGGCCCCGCCCCCCGGCACACCGGAGCCCCAAGTCCTCCCCACCCTGCGGCCGGAGGAGACCCAGCCCTCCCACCCCAGCCATGCCAGGCCGGCCCCCTCAAGTGCCAGGTCAAGCCACCGGCCCCCCAGCACCGGCCCAGGCTGCTGGCCAATGCTGAGCCCCTGCCGGCTTCAGGGCAGAGGGGGAGAGAGGACGGGGCCTCCCAGGGGAACATGGGCGGGGTGACAGCCCGGGGCAGGGGAGGCTTGGCCTGCCCTGGTTTTTAATACCCACTGCCCATGCTCTCCACATGCCAGGGCCCACAGCGGGGATGGGATCTGCGACAAAGACCGAAAAGGAAAGACATGGAAAATGATTCCAGCAGGAACCTTCAGGTGCTGTGGCATTCCGGCCATGCGTGGGAACGAGCCAACCTGCAGCCTCGGCGCTGCGTCCCCCTCTTCCTGCCTCAGGGTATGGCTACACTTACAAATCTGCAGCGCTGGTCGTCCAGCTGTGCAGGGCCAGCGCTGGTGTGTGGCCACATTTGCAGCATTTGCAGCGCTGTTGGGAGTGATGCATTATGGGCAGCTATCCCAGCGTTCAAGTGGCAGCAACGTGCTTTTCAAAAGAGGGGGGTGTGGGGCAGTGTGACAGGGACCGGGGGGGGGGGGGAAGAGAGAGGGGATTTTTGGAACTGACACTGTGCAAAATCAGAAAATTTTCCCACCCCCTTACTGTTAACTGCAAACAGCCTGCATCCAACATACTCTTTCCCCCCTCTGCCCCCTCCCCCCGTTTCTCTCAAGCAAAGCAAACACTCAACCCCTGTGAATCACGCAGGGAGGAGGATCTCAGTTGATTGTTCACAGATTGATCACAGCAAACAGGAGCTGATAAGCAGCTCCGGTAGAGCAGCTCAACGGAGCTCCGGAGGTTCACAACAAAGCAAAGACAGGCTGCATAACAAAACAAAGGGAGTAATTTAGTTAAAAGCATTCTGGGATACACCCTTATACCCTGGAGGCCAATCACAGCGCTGGTGTGTGGCCACACTTGATGACCAGCGCTGCAGCACCAGCGCTGCAACCCTTATTCCCCATGCTGAGTGAGGTGTACGGCCAGCGCTGCAGCCAGGGAGTTGCAGCGCTGGAAGTGCCCTGCAGGTGTGGCCATGGGCGCCAGCTTATATGGGCTCATGGAGCTAAAGCCCCAGGAATATTCATAATCAGGGGCTCTGCTCCACCAATATCTGGAGCCAGGTTTTTCCCCCCCGAAGCTTCCCTGCCTGAATGTAAAGAGAGCGCACAGCGAGTGTCTCTCTCCCTTGCTTTTGCTGCTGTAGCCTAAGGCTACAGCTGCCGCATTAGCATAAGAACAATGTTAACTAACTGCTGCTGTAGAGGGGGAGGGGAGTGGAGGGGGCCTCTTCTCCCCTCCCCTGCCCCTACCTGCAGGAGACGCGAACGGGACTTCCAGCCAGGAGAGGGACATCGCTCACCTTAGCAGCTGTTGGGGCTTCCGTGAGTGTTTCACCCTATGATTCTTTTTATTATGTTTGAGTGTTTGACCCTATGATTCCCCCCCAACCCCAGCCCCAGCTCCAGCCCCCACTCCTACCCCCAGTGAGGCGCAGCAGGCTGCACAGGGGAGGCAGGAAGCCACATGTGAAGGCAATGCCCCCTCCCCCAGCACCCATCAATCCACCCACCACAGGAGGGATGGGAGAGGGAGGCTTCCTAGACCTGAGCAGCTGGGGCTTGGATGAATTTTATGACACCCTGCTCCCCCACCCCATAGCCAGCCACCACCCTGTCCCTGCCTACCCCACTTCTGCCCCATGCTGGGCAAGGGGCAGCCCCATCACCCATCCACAGTGAAGTTATGGTGAGGGGCAGCATGGAAGGCCACCTGTGATGGCAACCCCACACCCCAGTACCCATCATAGGGGAGGGGAGTGAGCTTTCTGGACCTGAGGGGCCCTAGGAGCATGTGCAGTGACTGTGGTGCAGAGTGAGTGTGCTGTGGGGGGTAGGGGGGCAGAGGAGGGGTCCCTCCCCTGGAGCTTGCTGCTGCCAGTGGTGGTGATGGGGAGTCCTCTCTGGCCCTAGCCCTGGGGCAGCCTATCTGCACCCCAAGTTCCTCATCCTCAACCCTGCCTCATCCCAAAGCCTGCACCCCCAGCACTGAGCACGCTCCTGCACTGTGAACCCCTCATCCCCAGCCCCACCCCAGAACCCTCACCTGAGGGGAAAAACGTGCAACTTAAATTTGGTGGTCAGTTTGGAGTATCATTGTATTTAGCACAATACTTGATTATTTTACACCCTTCAAAGTATGTAACTGGTTGTATACAGGTGTTTTCTCTGAATACTGTCTGTGTGCCTCAGTTTCCC
>ML126440.1:6198-18260 GCA_003846335.1 Cuora mccordi
GATAATTGTGCAACATGGCCTAGTATAAACAGCATATTAGCAATGGAAAATTAATAAAGCAGAAGAGTCTTGTACAATGTAACCGCACGTAGGTGGGCGCACATACAGTTAGGAAAGGGCTTACTGTACAACTCTATTAGAAACAGTTGCATTAAGCAATTTAGTAAACAATAAGGTAACGCAAGATAAGGTAACGCAAGAAGAGGGACATGGCGAAAGCAGGAGCATCTAGGGACAATAACAGGAAAACCCCTAGATGGTGAGGGGCTCTGATTGGCTTGCTGATAAGAATTATACCAAATAAGGCTGATAAAATTTGTAATGTGTGATTACGCGTTGCGGTTTTTACCTTTATAAGCTTGAAGCAATGTAACCAACATAAGGCAGTTAACCCCTTGCGTGGGGTCATGCTGACCTTCCCTATATGCATATTTGTATTCTAATAAAGGTGCCTCGAGCTGTGTCTGACCCAAAATCAACGGTGTGGTCAATTTTTCCACAACAATTTGGGGGCTCGTCCGGGATCCACAGATGACATCCCTGGATCTGAGGACCGCGGGCAGTTCCCTTTCAAACCCCGGGCCCATCGGAGAGGTAAGAGACCTTTTGAAATCTCTAGAGGGGTTTGGGAGAGGACTGGTCCGTAGGCTCTGGCTGGGGTAAGTCACGAGCTGGATCCAACCTTGGGACATGGTCAGACACACTTGACACCCTTACCCAGACCTTAGTCTGTCTTGGTTTGGGGTTAGGCTGAGTTTCGGCCTCAGTCTCTGGTCAGGTTGAGTTTTGGTCTCAGCCTTTGTTTTGGGTCAGGTTGGGTTTCGGTCTCAGCCTTTGTTTTGGGTCAGGTTGAGTTTCGGTCTCAGCCTTTGTTTTGGTTTGGAAAGTGCCGGCAGCCCCAGGCCTCGGACCGCGCTCTTTTTCCGAGGAGACTGATCGCCTATTAGATCTGTAGAAGCAGCAAAGAATCCTGTGGCACCTTATAGACTAACAGAGGTTTTGCAGCATGAGCTTTCGTGGGTGAATACCCACTTCTTCGGATGCAGCAGATCTGGGCGTTCGGGGTCCCGGAGCCACTAGGTGGGGAGGGACCAGGGGCAGTTTTCGCCCTGGCAGCTGTGCCAGGAAATGTGCCTGTGTGTGTGAGGCCGTGTGGCCTGTGTATGTGTATAAGGCCGTGCGGCCGGAGAGTTGTTGGTTGTGGAAAGACGCCCCAGACCCCCAGAGAAGCAATAGCTCGTGACCGGGGGTGTTCTGAAAGCAAGCTCCACAACCCCGCTTGAAGAAAGATTGAAAAGCTTCCCTGACTGGCAGGCCTTCTTAAGTGGTTAACCATTCGGGGTGCTTGTGTGTTCCCCATCCTGTTGTCCTTTACCCCTCCACATTCCCATGGCCCTGTGACCGCTCTTTGAGCACTGCCTTGCAAAAGACAGCAGGGTCCCTTTTACCTTCCCCTTGGGGCCATAAGCTCCCTTCCCTTCCTCGGAGAAGAGGGAAGCCCCAGGAAACCGTACCGTCGGCTCTGAAGCTTCTGCAGCACCGTTGGCTTGAAGACTGGTGCCCAGAGCTGCAGAGGGACGTGCGGGGACAACGGGCTTTTTCGTTTAGCCTGCCCCCCTTGCCCGCTTGCCCGCAGGTTCGCCAGAGGACTGTTGCCTGGGAACCTGCTCCCTTGTGTTCCTGCCATGAAACAAGGGCAGGCCTGGTTGGGCCATTAGTGTAGAACTGTGGTAACCCCCTTAAAGAGAAAATAGCATCCCAAGTGTGATTGGCTTGCGCGAAAGTGCACTGTGGTAAAAATGGGGGCCAAAGGATCAAAAGTCCTGCCGGTCCCACCCAAACGCACTCCTGCTGCTTATATGTACGTACATTATGGGTCGTCAACGTGTAAATATTTAGAAAAATGGAATTGGTATACCAGAAATGATCCAAAACTGCAGTTTCCCCTGGAGGGAAGTTTTGACCTTGACAAGATTGTACACCTCAGGGGTGCACTCCTTGGCAACACCATGCCTGTATTGTGAAGGTTGTTTTGTGTCGGTTATAGGCTTGGGGTTAGAACGCCTGAGGTAGAAGCCACTATGAACCCTGGGGAAGTGAGTAACCCCGGAGTGGCCCTAGAGATAAGGTTGGCCAAGGCTCCCGTCAGCAATAGGCAGACAGTGGAGGGGCCGTAAAACTAGCTGCCAGTAATTGAAGCTAAAAGCCCATAGGTGTGCCAGTGAATGCTAAAATAATTAAGAGTTACACCCTGACTGATGGTGAGAGGGGCGAAGGGGCACACGGTGAATGTGGTGTGTTTTGTTGTATGTTTTGTCCACTGTGCTAGCCTGTCTGTTAAGTGTTTTATATTTAGCCCTCTAGGGATGCCTGTCAGCTGGGTTGTAATTGTCTGCCCGGTATCCATAATGGGGGCAAGGGGGAATCTAAGCAGATTCCCATGCCAGAGAAGGGCACTCCAGTCACGTATATATACCCAAATTATGGTCCTAGAAAGTAGGCAGGGAGCTGTTGCCCAGCCTCCACTGGTCCCGAGGGAAAGAAATATCAAAAGATTTGCACTGTGAATTAAATTGTGTAATCTGCTGTACCCCAATTGGTGTGTATCTGGATGTGTCTGATCCCGCTCACAATGAGGTCCTGGCAGGTTTTCAGAAGGACACTAAGGAGCAGACCGACCCCAGCCCTTCCTCGTTGCAACAGGAACAGCTGGTTAAGGTCTCTCCCTCCCTGTGGGCATTGTGAGCTGATCATGCCAACCGGGTTGGGCACATTGGGGCTGCCCAACTGGCTGAAATTTTGCCTAAACCCAGCAGGACCATTTCCCAAAGTGTAGTAAAGCCCGCTCTCAAACTAGACCGAGAGAGGAATTTTACTGTGCTGTTCATGCTGTTATTTTCTCTATCTTTCCCGTTGTCTGTAGCCCTGCTATTATCCTTTTTATAATGTACCGGTACTGAGGGATTGTCACCGCCTCAAAGGAGAATTGTATTAAGTTCGGACATAGAAAAAATGTTATTATTAAATAAAATGCATCAAGATGTAATGTGTGTATATAAAGGGATAAATGGGGGTTAAGTCAAAAGCCCGCCCTCCTTGCTAAATTGGTAGTGAAACAATGCCTATGCCCATGGAAAGAAAAAATGTATCAAGAAAAAAAGGATTGGGCCCAAACAAGCAGGCAACTGCAGTTTGAGGAAGTTAAAAGAAGGAAAGTTAAAAGTTAACTCTGTTGTTATTGGAGGAAATTAAGCAGTAAAACTATGTATAAATATTAAAAGAAGGTGTTATGAGAAGAAAAATCTTGGTTTCTTTGCAGTCATTCCTTTGGGAGTGTCTGTGAATAATCCAGGCAAAAGGTTATTTATTTAACTAGAAAAGATAGTCAATTTTGTTAAAAACACGTATGGTGGGTACAATCTTTGTTTTATAATAAATTGGTGTTGTTTGGGGGTTGTAAAAACAAACAAAAAGAAACTAGTGTTAATTTTGGTATTTAGTATTTAATCCTTAAGGTAATTTAATGTGTTATAAAATTTTGGTAAGAGATTTTGAATCTGTTTTGGTAACAAATAGCAAATAGAAGCTGTAGTAAGTACCCCACACTATGCCTTAAGGTGGCTCTATGCAATCAACAGTTATGTTGTCAAGGAAAGCCAAAATGGATTGTGTTTTCCATTTCAAAATCAACATGTATTTAAGAGCTGAAGTTAAAAGATGGAGACCATTGAGGCCTGACCTGTCTGTGGAACAAATACAGGACAATATGGGAAGTAATTTGAGTAATTCCTCGGTTTTGTCTGCAATCAGTAAGGGTATTTGTAAAGAAAAATTATTTAAATTAATTTTATGTTTAAATGTTGTAATTCTAAGTATGTGTTAGTTTTAGTAAAGTATTTTCTTGTAAAAAGACAAATGCCAAAACTGCTGTAAAACTTTGGCATACCTGTGAGTAGCAACAGTGATTGTGAACTTAATATACTGGATAGATTGTAACAAGTTATGTGCAGCTTCACAGATCTAGTATGGTCAAATGCCCTTTGAAGGCCACCCAATGCAACTATCAACAGTGCCCTGCTGGCTTTGGCTCAGATGGACATTTATTTAATAAATAACACAATGCTTAATTATTGCCAGAGACTAATGAAATGTGTTAGGTCTTTTTATATACAGTAGCTCTGCCGCTCGCTGAAACAACAGGAATGTGTCCAAATGATAGAAAAGCAGAGATGGACCCAAACCAAGACTCTAAACCATGTTGGGATCACAGATTCCTCAAAGTTCAAGAGAGGAGCTTTGGGATCTGAGGTCCTGGATTTGCCCTGTCACTACAAAACTCACCACTAGCTGGATGGGCATACAATATCCCCATTGCTGGTTGACACAATCTCTGTGGAGACGCAGGTCATGAATGGGTCCTGGAGACTGAACTCGCCTTTGCACCATCCAGAGGGGCTTCATAGGTAGGAACTCGCCTATTCATCCTTCAGAAGACTACCCAGTTGGAGACCATTAGCAACAGCTCAGATGGGTGGAAATAATGAAATCAATGGGAGTTAGGCACATTTGAGGATCCCACTAGGCATCTATCTGAATATTTAGGTGCCTAAATACTTTTAACATTTATCCGTTAGGCACTTTTCAACATTTCACTCCTCAACAGCTCTGTTGCCCAGTGGAGGTTTATATCAGAACATGTCATCATTCCTCAGGACACTTTATCTGGCACAATCTCTTCCCATTCCATGTCCCCATGGACAGTGGGTATAATAGACCAGGGGAGGATAAGTCTCGTCTGGTGCAGCCGCCAACTACCTGCCATTGGACACCTGGGCCATGGTGGGCCTCTCCCTGTCTCTGCTCGGACTCTTCCTCGAGGCCCCCAGCAACAGCCGCTGCCTGGCTGCAGTGATCCTCCCTTCCCCTCCACTCCCCTTCTCCGGAGGTCCCTGCTCGCTATGTGCGCCCCTCCTCTCCTTCACCCCTCTCCCCTGCAAGACCCCTCCGCCCACCACTCTTGCAGCCATGGAACTCTCATGATGTACCACAGTGGCTCAGGAAGAAGGTATCCTATGATGCATATGTTGTCCAGCCAAAGAACCTGTTCATAGAGGAGAACAGGGGTTTGAAGCACATAAATTGCAACTCCCAAGAGACACAGCAGTGCTATTTCCAAATAGAAATTTATATTTTCAGCTGAAAGTTGGGGAGAGGGGTTGTTTGTCATAAAGTCAAAATTTTCTACAGAAAAAAAAACATATTTTCTGCCCAGCCCTAGTCACAAGGGACTCATTGTTCAATGGATAGACTGGGGAGATCGGTAGACGAGCACCTACCTCCTCTATAGGGGGTGAAGAGAAACTAGAGCTGGGGTGTAAATAAGGCCAGCTGCAGGCCTCAGCCAGGTTCTCTCCACGGGCCCCTTTTCCCTCCTCAGTTCTTTCCCCTGAGGTGTGGAGAGGTCAGCAGCCCACTCCTTGTAAAATCAAAGTGAGAATGTTGCTAGTGTAAAAGCCTGGGTTTTACAGCTGGTTGGAAAACAGAAACTTCTGTGAGAAATTCTGGTATTTTGATATTTGTTTTCATCTTAGCTAGGATTGATGAGTAGAACTATCAAACATTTTCACAGAATAAAAAGTTCTGAAAAACTTGATTGGGAAATGTCAAAACCCAAAATGCTGATTTTTTTTTAACCAAAATGAAATCTTTGACATTCCAAAGAAAATTATTTCATTTAAAAATGTTAGCTGCAAATAAAAAAATGTCATTATGAATTACACCAACTTCTGTTGGTGCAAAAGACAAGCTTTCAAGCTACACAGTCCTTCTTCAGGTTGCTCAGAAACTTCTCTCTTCCACCAACAGAAGTTGCTAAAATAAAAGATACTACCTCACCCACATTGTCTCTCTCATATCCTGGGACCAACACAGCTACAAAGCAACACTGAAAATAATCATTATGAATTGTCAGTTTGACTTAAAATGCCCATTCAAAACATTTCATTTAAAAAAAATTGGAATTAGCATTTTGAAATGAAAAAAAATCATTTTTATTTGGAAATGACATTTTGAAATTAAAAAGTTCATTTTACATGGATATTTTAAAATAAAAAATGAAAAATTTGCAATTAACTCTTCCTAGGATTTTCAAAGGGGCCAAAAGATAATTAGACTCACACATTCTATCAAAAACTCATCGGGATTTGAGCACCCAAGAGTACAATTTTCAGAAGTGCCTGAGTCTTACCTGAAAATGGGACTTTGGCTCCTGGGCTTTAAATATTTTTCCCAATATTTCTTTCAAATTTTAAAATCTTTCAGCCAAAATCAGAAAATGCAAAACACCAAGTTCTAACCCTAACATGAACATAGGCTGGTCCTCATACAAAGTCAGCCTGGCCCATTCAATAAGGTAGATCTTGGGAATACTTTATTCCAGTCGGACGTTAAGAGTTCAGTGTGAGGAATTTGCTTTTGTTGGGAAAAAAATATCCTGCCTATCATTTTCCACAGAGAACTTTTTATCTCTTTGTTTCTTAGACTGTAAATGATTGGATTCATTAGTGGTGGCACCACAGAATACAATACAGCAGCCGTCAGGTCCAGAGATGTTGAAGACATTGACCTGGGCCTCATGTACGTAAATGATGCTGTACTGATAAATAAAAAAAAAAAAAACCAGGTGTGGGATGCAGGTGGAGAAGGCTTTGTACCTGCCCTGCTCAGAGGAGATTCTCATCACCGTGGAGAAGATGTGAATGTAGGACACAATTATCAATACGAAGCAGACCACATCTAGAAGTGATCCCAGGGCAGTCATGACTATTACATTAGCATGTGTATCAGAGCAAGAGATCTTTAGCAACTGTGGGATATCACAGAAAAATTGAGTGATAACATTGGACCCACAGAAATGTAACCGAAAAGTATTAGCTGTGTGTAGTACAGAGGAGATCATGCTGCTGATCCATGAGACAGCTGCCATCTGGGCACATGCACCTCTGTTCATAGTCACCCTGTAATGCAGAGGGTGGCAGATTGCAATGTAGCGGTCATATGCCATCACCGTGAGAAAGGCCAGTTCTGCTACTGCAAAAGTTACAACCAAAAAGACTCGGGTGACACATCCAGAGAAAGAGATGAGTCTATTGTTGGTTAGGGAGTCAGCCATGGATTTGGGGATGGTGACTGAGATGTAGCAGAGGTCTAGGAAGGATAAGTTGCCCAGGAAAAAGTACATAGGGGTGTGAAGGTTGTGGTCGAGGGCTACGACTGTGATGATGAGAAGATTCCCCACCACGGCTGCCAGGTAAATCACTAGAAACATCAGGAAGTGTAAAATCTGCTGTTCCCGCACATCAGAGAATCCCAGGAGAAGGAACTCAGTCACGGTAGTTCTGTTGGACATTTCTTGTGTAGCTATACACTGCAGAGGGAAGGCCAATGGGAAATGGTCATGGAACGAGAAACAGAAGGTAGACAGAGACTGGTTTTACATATTATGCTGCAGGGCATATATTGCAGCTCAGGAAAATAACAAGACTTTTCCTTTTCTTCTCCATCACCATTTACGGGGTGGCAGGTTTGTAGAAATTTTGGTGGTGCCCAGAACCCACCCCCCACACTCCGCCACCCCAAACTCCACCCCCCCACACACCTGCCTGAGTCTCTGGGAGGGAGTTTGGGTCAGGGAAGGAGGTCTGCGGTGCAAGCCCTGGGCTGGGGCAGGAGAGTGGGGTGCAGGATAGGTGAGACGTGGACTCTGGGAGGGAGTTTGTGTGGAGGAGCGGGTCTAGGGTGCAGGCTCTGGAATGGTGTTTGGGTGCTGGGTGCAGGCGCTGGGCTGCAGCAGGAGGTGGGGATGGAGGAGGGGGTGAGGTATGCAGGCTCTGGGAGGGAGTGTGGAGGGGTGGGAGTGCAGGCTCTGGGATGGAGTTTGGGTGCTGTGTGCAGGCTCCAGGCTGGGAAAGGGGCTGGGGGTGCAGGAGGGGGTGAGGGGTACAGGGTCTGGGACTGAGTTTGGGTGCGGGCTCTGGGCTGGGCATGAGGTGCAGGCTCTGGAATGGAGTTTCGCTATAGGCTCTGGGCTGGGACAAGGGGTGGGGGTGAGGGGAGCAGGCTCTGGGAGGGAGTTTGGGGGCAGGAGAGGGGGTGTGGGAAGGGGGTGAGGGTGCAGGCTCTGGGATGGAGTTTGGGTGATGTGTGTAGGCTCTGGGCTGGGACAGGGGCTGGGGGTTCAGGAGGGGGTCGGGGTACAGGCTTTGGGCTGGGTGCAGGCTCTGGGAGGGAGCTTGGGGATGGGAGGGGGTGCAGAGGGAAGGGGTGCAGGCTCTGGGAGGGAGTTTGGGGACTGAAGAGTAGGTGCAGCTTCTGGGACGGGGTGGGGGTGGGGAGTTGCTGTGCTTACCTGAGGCTCCTAGGTAGGGCAGGCCAGGAGTCTCCGTGCGCTGCTACTCCCAGGCACTGCCCCCACAGCTTCCCATTATGATCCAGGGACACTTGGGGCAGGACAAAGACCTACTCCGTCCAGGGGCTGCAGGAAGGGGCCGGCAGCCATGTGGAGGGAGCAGGCAGGAAGCCACGCAGCTTCCCTGCTCTGTCAGTGGTGAATGGTGGTCCACCACCACAGGCCCATAGAACTCGCCACCCATGACCATGTAATTACAAGGTTTACAATACAGGTTCATGAGGTGCTACTTTAATGGCATCTTTTTACTCAACAGACCTGCTGCTTGTGTTTATTTTAAACCCTCTCCGGTCACTTTGCTAACTAAGGTCTTGATTCACAAAGGGGCTTAGCCCCCTAAATGCCACTTTAAGGCACCTCAGTACAACATTTATGCCCCACAGACAGTCACAAACCCCCCGCTCAGCTGCTTCCTTACCCCATAGAAGGCCAGATTGTTAAAGGTGTTTAGGCATCGGGTGGGATTTTCAAAAGTACAAAGATGCCTTCCTGATGGACGTCTCATTGAAACTGGTACATTTTAGCAACACGGTTTGGTTTTGACAATCGGTGTTTCCGACAAAAAAAAAAACAGTTAATTGAAAAATTCCTGGCCAGCTCTAATTGGAGCTAAGTTCTTCCTGCCACTGGATCACACAGTGGATTAAGAATGAAGGGTCAGGTTTTTTAAGGTGTTTAGGTGTCTAACTGGATTTTCAAAAGCATCTAAATACTTAACATCCATTGATTTTAATGGTTTGGACGTGTCTAGGTTCATCTCAGAATCCTGCTAGGCATCTTTAAAAATCTGGCCCCAAGTGTCTAAGAGAGTCTAGAAGACCTGACTCTGACCTCACGGACGACAGCCCAATCCCACTGAATTTAATGAATTTGTTCCTGATTTCCATCCTTTCGACAAACGGGGAACCAGAAAGCCATGAATGTTATGTCCCTTGCCCAAAATTACAGGGCAAGACACTGGCAGTGCAGAAATTGGACCCAAGGTCTCCATTCAGATACCATGTTCCCTATTATGCAAAAAAGATAAAAATTAAGCAAAATGAGTTTGCCCCTGGGTGCCATGGAATTAGCTATACCAGGCTGATTGAGCTCACAGTAAAAAGTGGACATTGTCACTCACATTTATATGGCTAAATTCAACCCCTTAAAAATCCCAGATATTTAATGACAACAGTCAACTTACTGTGCTGAGAAGTGTGGCTTAATTCCAACTGAAACTGTTTCTTTCTCAACGTCAAGGTACTGCTGACCACAAAAGGAATCACTGAAGTTCATCTATCTATCTATCTATCTATCTATCTATCTATCTATCTATCTATCTATCTATCTATCTATCTATCTATCTACCTCTGATGCCCCTATCACAGTAGGATCTGAATGCCAAATGTTAGGTAGCCAAAGGACCCTTTCACTGTTCTCAGTGAGATTGAATATCAATAAACTCAGACCTCTTGCTCGCTGCCTATGAGCTGCGTGGCTGACTCTGGGCTTCTCTGGCAGCAAAGAGTTGGCGCTGTGGGTAGAAGATTTATCCATGTCTGTTCTCTAAGGGCGGTTGGTGAGTCACTCCCTGGAGCCCTGTTCATCAGATATAGCAACTCCTTCCCAGACCACCCTCTGTTGCCCTTAGTGCCCATTATACAGTATAGCTGCCCCTTCCCTGCCCCCACCCTCTGCTTCCCCTAGTGCTCATTAACAGTAAAGTTATCAGAGGTCTTTGTAATCAGGTGTCTTTTTTTTGCCAGCCAATGGCTGTCATGGGAAATAAATACCCCCTTGTCAAGCCTTACCTGTTGCTTGCAGCTTCTGTATTATGAGGGGCAGAAGTAGTCATAGGAGGTTCACAAATGAGAATGGAGAGGATTTATAACCACAAATGGGGTGGAAGGATGGCCTAGTGGGTGGGGATCCACTTAGCCATTGCAATGCCCTGTATCCTCTGTTTGGTGCTCCAAATCTCCATACAATGCCTGGGAAGAGGTAGATGCCAGAAGGGGGATGCACAAGGCCAGCACACTAGGTGGGGAGCTGCCTAAGCCAGCCAGTAGCAGATGCCAAGGAGAGAGATGTGTTCTAGCAGAGAGTTTTGTGCTTAAGTCCAGGCAGAAAGTAGGTGCCTAGCTCTTCTAGCAATTTACTTCTGGGAGCCCTTCTGGAGCCAAGCGTCTAAGTTGTTTCTTGCAAGATTGGTGGTGGCACATACCTAACCGCATAGCAATGGCCGGGGGGGTGGAGGGGAGAGGGAGAAAGGACTTTATCCATGGGAGTAAGACAAAGGACTAGGCCAAGAGTTTGAGATGTCCCATGGAGACCCCAGCTCAACTCCCCCCTCTGCATGGTAGGGAGCAGGGTTTGAACAGGTATTCCCCCCTCAGCAGGGTGCCCCCACCACTGGGCTATGGAGCAGGTCCCATATTCTCTCCGGACAAAGGCAATTTTAATTATGGATGCAGTGTCAAACAGCTGGAGCAGGAGAGCTGGAGGGAGCCTCATGTCAGGCTATCCCATAGCCCAGTGGTTTGGGCACTCCCCTGAGAGGGGGCAGATCCCTATTCAGTCCCCTTCTCCTAAGACAGAGGAGGGACTTGAAGTGGCTACTCTCAAATCCCAGCTGAGTGCCTTAACCAATGGCTTGAAGGTGACTTTTGCCTCCCCACCCCACCAGCTGTGTTGGGTGGAGTGACATGTGCTCTCAGGACAGCTACCGGATCGGGCCCTGCAGGTGAGCTCGGTGGGGAAACGTCCAACTTCACCTGCTTTTAGGATCCCTCTGGAGCTTAGCAGTGAGCTAGGCATCTGGGTGCCTGCCTGAGGCAGAAACTTAGGTGCTGACAGGGTTATTCAGCAGCTGAGGGGAGGCAGGGGCGGCTCCAGACACCAGCGCACCGAGCAAGTGCCTGGGGCGGCAAGGCACAGGGGACAGCCTGCCGGTCACCGTGAGGGCGGCAGTCAGGCTGCCTTCGGCGGCATGCCTGCGGGAGGTCCGCTGGTCCCGCGGCTTCAGTGGCAATTCAGCAACGGGTACGCCAATCCACCTTACCAACGGATCTCCCGCAGGCATGCCACCGAAGTCAGCCTGATTGCGTGCTTGGGGCGGCAAAATACACAAAGCCGCCCCTGAGTGGAAGGTTCTGCGGATCATGGGTGTGTCTAAGGCCTGGTCTACACTAGAAAGTTAGGTCGCCATAAGTCAACTTGCATCGATCTATTTGTGCCCGCGTCTACACTTTTCTCTCTGGCTGATGTAAGCACCTCGTTAAAGTGATGCAGTAAAACCACCTCCCTGAGTGGCATTGAGCCATGGTCGACCTACAGAGGTTGATGCTGCATGAGTGTAAACAGTGCATGACCTCTGTCAACCCTAACAGTCCTCCAGCAGCTGTCCCACAATGCCCCATTCCATGCAACAATGACTCTGCTGGTTACAATGGTGAACTCAACTGCCTCGGGCTCATGGAGACCAGAAGTCACACACCCTTTTCAAATCCCTGCATATTTTTGAAATGCCTTTTCCTGATTGCCCATCTAGGAACTGTCCCTTGTTGTGTGCAGCTGCAGGCCTCGGGGTAAGAGGAGGAGCAGGGGGTAGGGATTC
>ML126441.1:7606-27653 GCA_003846335.1 Cuora mccordi
GAGAGCTCCGCCCAAAGCTTTTCCCGCACTCAGAGCACGTGTAGGGCATCTCCCCTGTGTGGGTTCTCCAATGTGTGATAAGGTTTGAGCACCAATTGAAGCTTTTCCCGCACTCATGGCACATGTAGCGTCTCTCTTCCAAGTTGATTCTGTTGCGTGGAATAAGGGTTGAGTCGCTACTGTAGTTTTCCTCTGGCCTCTGCTGAGTCTCACAGGCTTTTGTGTTTTCTGGGACTGCACAACTCCTGGAAACATTCCCTTTGTATCTTCCTGATAACATCCAATGTGGATCTACTTGCACAGTGTCTTCCTGCTGGGGTTTCTCCTCCTCGTTCTCACTCACCAGCCCATCGCCGGATGGGAGACAGAGAGAATCCAGACATAGGTCACTCCCTGTGCCTGAGAAAAAGGAAATGTCAGAGAGAGGAATGGAAAAAGGGATGAACAAACCAAAATATATGTAAAAGCAGCAAAGAACCAGACTAACACGGCTACCCCTCTGATACAAAATATATGTGGGAGAGATCAAGCCTATCAGGTGCTGATTTTCCCCAAACCCTTCGACAGAGAAGAGAGGAAGGCATCAGTTCTGGGTCCTCATTGCACCTTAACTCTCAGGGGAAAGTGAGATCAGGGAGGGACCTGCTGCCAGTTGTCAGTCAGAATAGGAGGGAAGGCATGAGTGACATCTGCCATAATGATTCCACATCTGCAGGGAACAATCCTGAACTTGAAGAGCTCACAGGGTCTTTGTAGGGCATCCCAAATGTTTCCTGCATTCCTAAGCAGTTGTTGAGTTGTTGAACCAATTCCTCACCTGCAAAGGCAGCTCTCGGGACCACTTCTTTCTCAGAGCCCTGGAGGTCCGGGACCCATGGCTCTTCCCCTCGTTCCAGCTGCGAGATCACATCAGGTGTGGAAATTGGAAACCCTACTGCGGGCAAAGAAAACAAGGGAGGTCAGTGGAATTTGTGGGATACTTGTCACAAAGAATATTCCATAGTTTTAACCCCATCTCATTTTTAGGCAGTAACATCTGTAGCCCTCAGGATTCATCTGCTTGCCTGCATCAATATCTCTTTTCTAATAAGTACAGTATTGTGATATTTTTAATATGAATTAATAAACCTATGTTTGGCTGTAATGCAAGAAACCTACAGGCCAAAAACCTGCATTTTAAGCTAAAGCAAAGTTAGCATAGCTATATCCTCTGCCCTTTTACCCAGAAAAGGAACTGTTTTTCCTATGCTCAAATAAAGTGCCTACGCTTAGGTCTAAGACCCTTTACCGAGACCAACAGACAATGAAGAATAGTAAATGGGATTTTTCAAAGTTGTACTCACAGACTTAACAAGTACCCCACAAGTGCGCAGATACCTGCCATCCATACGCATACACATACTAGCCTATGGAGTAAGCGTACCCTAACATTTCTATGGGGGAAGACTGAAATTTGGGCATAAGAGGAAGGATTTCCGGCATTTATTTCTATAAAAAGAGGTAACCTACCTCACTATGGTATCCCCACCCCCACCTCGACCTCCTCCTTCTTCTCTACACTTCACCATCTTCAACTACGTATTCATGTTATGCATCTACGACAGCTATTAACCAGTAATAGGCCGCACTTATTTTCTTTTCAAACCTTAAGTTCAAAAGGGACTCGGCTAAGTTTGGTCTCTCTAAATTTTATTTTAATTTGTGTATTAGATTATTTAGTTGAGCTAAAAAGTAAATTCCAAAGTAGCTTTGAAAGCTCTTTACATTAGTTTCCCTTGCAAGAGCTGTGAAACCAGAACCGCCAGAGGTGAGGCAAACACCAGTTTATCAAAACAGGGTGTGAATATTAACCAAAGTTTGCAGCACATAATATTGTATCATCATATGTATCTCCTGAATAACAGTAATACAATTGTAACTCTGTAATTCTACGTGTTTTACAATTTACTTACTATTTCATTGATTTTAATAAAAAGTCTTTATGACTATATCTGTCTCCGTGTGAGCTTCTTGTCATACCCCCGAAGGTCCCTTTATCAATTCTGCGGAACCTGATTCGAAACACGAACTTTTATCTTCTGATCAAACAAATTGGCGAGCCTAAACTCATATTAATTAATATAAATGATTAAGTATTATTATTAATTAATTAAAATAATTACAATACACATTAAATTAAGTTGATAAATCAAATCAACATTACTAACTACAGGCCAGTCAGTCTCACCTCAGTCCCTGGAAAAATCATGGAACAGGTCCTCAAGGAATCAATTCTGAACCACTTAAAGGAGGCGAAACTGATCAGGAACAGTCAGCATGGATTCACCAAGGGCAAGTCATGCCTGACTAACCTAATTGCATTCTATGATGAGATAACCGGCTCTGTTGATGAGGGGAAAGCAGTGGATGTGCTATTTCTGGACTTTAGCAAAGCTTTTGATACAGTCTCCCACAGTATTCTTGCCAGCAAGTTAAAGAAATATGGGCTGTATGAATGGACGGTAAGGTGGATAGAAAACTGGCTAGATGGTCGGGCTCAACGGGTAGTGATCAATGGTTTCATGTCTAGTTGGCAGCTGGTATCAAGTGGAGCGCCCCAAGGGTCGGTGCTGGGGCTGGTTTTGTTCAATATCTTCATTAACGATCTGGAGGATGGTGTGGACTGCACCCTTAGCAAGTTTGCAGATGACACTAAACTGGGAGGAGTGGTTGATACGCTGGAGGATAAGGATAGGATACAGAGGGACCTAGACAAATTAGAGGATTGGGCCAAAAGAAACCTGATGAGGTTCAACAAGGACAAGTGCAGAGTCCTGCACTTAGGATGGAAGAATCCCATTCACTGCAACAGACTAGGGACCAAATGGCTGGGCAGCAGTTCTGCAGAAAAGGACCTAGGGGTTACGGTGGACGAAAAGCTGGATATGAGTCAGCAGGGTGCCCTTGTTGCCAAGAAGGCTAATGGCATTTTGGGTTGTATAAGTAGGGGCATTTCCAGCAGATCGAGGGATGTGATCATTCCCCTCTATTCAGCACTGGTGAGGCCTCATCTGGAGTACTGTGTCCAGTTTTGGGCCCCACACTACAAGAAGGATGTGGATAAACTGGAGAGAGTCCAGCGGAGGGCAACAAAAATGATTAGGGGGCTGGAGCACATGACTTATGAGGAGAGGCTGAGGGAACTGGGATTGTTTAGTCTGCAGAAGAGAAGAATGAGGAGGGATTTGATAGCTGCTTTCAACTACCTGAAAGGGGGTTCCAAAGAGGATGGATCTAGACTGTTCTCAGTGGTAGAAGATGACAGAACAAGGAGTAATGGTCTCAAGTTGCAGAGGGGGAGGTTTAGGTTGGATATTAGGAAAAACTTTTTCACTAGTAGGGTGGTGAAGAACTGGAATGGGTTACCTAGGGAGGTGGTGGAATCGCCTTCCTTAGAGGTTTTTAAAGTCAGGCTTGACAAAGCCCTGGCTGAGATGATTTAGTTGGTTTGGTCCTGCTTTGAGCAGGGGGTTGGACTAGATGACCTCCTGAGGTCCCTTCCAACCCTGAGATTCTGTAATTCTATGAACACACCCCAAATAAGGCTACACATCTCAAGGCCATCTTCCTTGGTTCAAAGTGGCAGACAGAGAATAGTAGATGGCCCATGCCCTGAAGAATTTACAATCTAAATCAGGGGTAGGCAACCCGCGGCAGCAAGCTGATTTTCAGTGGCACTCACACTGCCTGGGTCCTGGCCCCTGGTCCGAGGGGGGGCTCTGCATTTTAATTTAATTTTAGATTAAGCTTCTTAAACATTTTAAAAACCTTATTTATTTTACATACAACAATAGTTTATTTCTATATTATAGACTTATAGAAAGAGACCTTCTAAAAACGTTAAAATGTGTTACTGGCACACGGAACCTTAAATTAGAGTGAATAAATGAAGACTTGGCACAGCACTTCTGAAAAGTTGCCGACCCCTGATCTAAATAGACAAGACAGACACAGAATGGGGTAGAAAGGTCTAGAACCCACTGTTAGAATAGACATTCAGGCCTGCCTGTAAAGCCTATAGTTTAAGAACTTAGGGGTATTTTTATCACTTTGTCTTTATGCCCCTGTAACTAGCTAAGAATCAAAATCTCAGTCCGCCTGTGTATGGGCCTTCTCTCACTGTGACAGTCTGAGGCCTTGTTCTTAGGCTAAGGCCTTTGGCTAAGCAGCAGGGGCAGCCATAAGCTGGGAAGCGAAGGGTCACATCTTCACATCCCAAACCAGTCACACTGAAATAAGATGCTACTGGGCTGTTAGGAAGATGATCCTGTCCTGATAGTGCCTATCACCACCAGATAAAGAAACAGATCTTAAGATGGCAGGCCAGTCCTCGCCCACAGACAACCTGCCAACCTGAAGCATATTCTCACTAGTAACTGCACACCGCATCATAGTAACTCAAGCTCAGGAACCAATCCATGCAACAAACCTCGATGCCAACTCTGCCCACATATCTACACCAGCAACACCATCACAGGACCTAACCAGATCAGCCACACCATCACCGGTTCATTCACCTGCACATCCACCAATGTAATATATGCCATCATATGCCAGCAATGCCCCTCTGCTATGTACATCGGCCAAAATGGACAGTCTCTAAAGAAAAGGATAAATGGACACAAATCAGATATTAGGAATGGCAATATACAAAAACCTGTAGGAGAACACTTCAACCTCCCTGGCCACACAATAGCAGATTTTAAGGTGGCCATCCTCCAGCAAAAAAACTTTAGGACCAGACTTCAAAGAGAAACTGCTGAGCTTCAGTTCATCTGCAAATTTGACACCATCAGCTCAGGATTAAACAAAGACTGTGAATGGCTTGCCAACTACAGAACCAGTTTCTCCTCCCTTGGTTTTCACACCTCAACTGCTAGAACAGGGCCTCATCCTCCCTGATTGATCTAACCTCGTTATCTCTAGCCTGCTTCTTGCTTGCATATATCTACCTGCCCCTGGAAATTTCCACTACTTGCATCCAACGAAGTGGATATTCACCCACGAAAGCTCATGCTGCAAAACGTCTGTTAGTCTATAAGGTGCCACAGGATTCTTTGCTGCCTTTACAGAACCAGACTAACATGGCTACCTCTCTGAATCTTAAGATGGTTAATGAAAACTTAGTCTGATAGCATCCGGTCTGGCAAGAAATCCCTTATCAATGGTTGTGGTTGTGAAACCCTCATTTCTGTATTGTTTTATCTTTATGGCCACCACTTTTACCTTGTTAATCAGTCTGGTTCTCTAATTGTTTCTCTCTGCTGCATAATTAATTTTTCTACGTGTAAGTTCATTAGGGCAGTGGAAGATGCTTGCTTGGAAATAACCCCAATAAACATCGCATTATCTGTGCTTCAGACTTCTGGTCTTTTGCTGCTTGCTGTCTGCGTGAGAAGAACCAGGGAAGTGGGAGGGTGAAGGGAAAACCCTCTAACAAATGGACATGACCTGATAACCAAGAGGTAAGCCTTTAAGGAAGGTTTTAATACACTTTGGAACGGATCAAGGATTCCCATGAGGACTGAGAGGGAGCGATGGTAAACACGCATTTAGATCCTTTTCTTGTTTTATATCTTTTCCCCATAAGGCTGCAATGCCCTGGCTTTTAAACAGTCCTTGGGAGGTGCCCCTTGAGTGCACTAGACCCCCAAGGGCTCCCACTCTTCTACAAGGACAGGCCACTTAGCTTCAACACCTGAGACTGAGCCACTTCCTCGGTGCCCTTCCTGCACACTCCTCTCCACTTCTTCCCATTACTCTCAGCCAGCATCACCTCCCAGCACCTTGGGAGAGTCTTGTGTTCCCTCTTCATCTCTCACTACCTCATCCCTCCCTGCTGCTTCTTAGCTCTAACCCTGCATACACCCTTCCCATGTCCTGGCAGCCCAGAATTATCTACTCCCCCCTTCTCCTCCCCTCCCACAGCTCTGTTCTCCCTTCACCCGTGGGGTCCTGAATGGAAACATTATACGCTCTCCTATCGAAAGAGGAGCTCATCTGACTGTCACACAAGCCATGCATGAGTCACACACCTATTTACTCAATTTAGAATTCTACAGGTAGCATATTTTCCTCTTAAAATGAGGAAAAGGCATGAAAGTTACAGTTATTAATATAGTTACTAATGTAGCCAATAAGGATACATTCAATGCAATTTTAAAATGTGTGACTGCACCAAAAAGGCACATGTCCAAAAATGATTCTAGTGGGTGAGAGATAAGGCAAAAAAAAGGGGGCAAGGAAACTTGTCAAAACTTGTATGATGAATAAAGGTATAAAGTTATTACTACTCAGGTTCTTCAGAGACCCCACAGGTTCTAATAACCCAGGGGACAGGACTCCTTACCCAGCGAGGTCACCGTCTCATAGTTCTCCTGCATGACATCCCTGTAGAGGGCTCTCTGAACAGGGTCCAGCAGAGCCCATTCCTCCCTGGTGAAATACACAGCCACCTCCTCGAAGGTCACTGGCCCCTGAAAGAGCAAGAGTCCAACACTCAGTATCTGCTGCCCCAGTCACAATCCCACTATTCACGGAACAGCAGCACCTGGTAAATGGAAGCTCCGGAAGGCCCATGTTAACAGAGTCCCATTCCACCTAGCTTAGAGCAGCCAGGCAGCATCAGAGGGTAGAAAGAGAGAGTCTTTGTGTCTCCCAGCTGACAGACGCAGGCAGGGTCGTCACATTTATCACATACCTACTAGCCACAGTTTGATATAGGAGATGAGGCTGGCTCTGGACCCTACTAATGGCTCCCTGGTAGGAAACACTCTCCAAATAAAATATAAGGAAGAAAAGGGAAGTCAGTAGTAAAGAATATTAGTTAGAACAGGGTGTGATGAGGCGGTTCTGGCGGGACCCAACTGAGAGTGCCAATTCAGGACCAATTGCTCAAACAGGGCAGTCACAGCCCAAGGCTGGGGTTTTTCCACCTCTAAGGCAACCCAAACAAGCCAGACAAGAAGGACTTCGGTTTCACCCCACTGGCTAACACAAGTCACACAAGCAATTTCCTTAGACACTCCAGTCTCCCCACCAGTGCACTCGTCCTGGGGATGAATGGTTATAAAAACCAACACCCCAGTAAAAGAAAAAGGTTCTCTCGATCCCAAAGAATCAAGCCCCAGACCCAGGTCAATATACACATCAGATCTCACCCACAAATCACGCTGTTGCCAATCCTTTAGAATCTAAAATCTAAAGGTTTATTCATAAAGGGAAAAAGGTAGAGATGAGAGCTAGAATTGGTTAGATGGAATCAATTACATACAGTAATGGCAAAGTTCTTAGTTCAGGCTTGTAGCAGTAATGGCATAAACTGCAGGTTCAAATCAAGTCTCTGGAGTACATCCCCAGCTGGGATGGGTCATTAGTCCTTTGTGCAGAGCTTCAGCTTGTAGCAAAGTCCCTCCAGAGGTAAGAAGCAGGACTGAAGACCAGATGGAGATGAGGCATCAGCCTTATACAGGCTTTTCCAGGTGTAAGAACCTCTTTGTCTTTACTGTGGAAAATTACAGCAAAATGGAGTCTGGAGTCACATGGACAAGTCCCTGCACTTTGCTGAGTTACAAGGCGTGTCTGCCTCCTCTCAATGGGTCAGTTGAATAGCTGATGGTCCTTAATGGGCCATCAAGCAGGCTAGGCAGAGCTAACACCAACTTGTCTGGGATGTCACCCAGAAGCAGAGCACAAATACAAAATACAGACAGTATAAAGCCAATACTTATAACTTCAACTACAAAATGATACACACACACAGACAGCATAATCATAACCAGCAACCCATAACCTGGTCTTAAACACCTTAGATGACCCCCTTTACATAAGATTTGGTGCCACTACAGGACCTTGGTTGCAAACCATGTTCTATATGGTCCCAGATTATATCAATAACGTTACACCCCCAACGCAAAATTGATGCAGGAAGGGATGACAAAACATCACTGACTGCATCCCAAGAGCCCCCCATCCTTGGGTCTGTCTCACTACAGCTAGTGCTGGGCTAGAGGCCGTACCAGTGTATAAGAGAAATGGTTTATCAAAGTCATGTTCAATAACATGATTGAATCTCCTTACAAACTCAAGGTAAAACTTGGTTTGAACAACAGTGGATTGGATTTGCTTTTTCCTAACAGAAGTCACTGGCTGATGGGCTGGGCTCTCTGTGCCAGCAGCTATTAGCAAGTCTTTCTTCTCCCTGCCAGCTGGGTAATTTGCATCAACACAAAACACCAGCTTTTAACTTCTTAGCTGCTACCAATTCCAAGGCTGGACTCTGGCTTAGAGAGATACCACACAACTCCAAAGGGTCTGAGGGTGAGAGCTGGCTTGCTCTCCCCTGCATCCTTAAGCGTTCAGCCATAAAACTGTTCTGCTCTGAAACACCAGTAACTGAATCTGTCCTCAGACACTGAAGCACAGACTGCTCACTCACAGATTCAGCATGGACACATTCCTGTTCCAACACCATTGTCTTCCCAACACGCTGGCCACACACAGCCACGTAGTTATAGGGCTGCTCAACTTTCTTAACAGCTTTTACTCCATCTGAGACCTTTTCAAAGCTGCCCACACTGGATCTCTCAAAAGGAAAGTCAGTGGATCCATTCACAACAGAACATTTCTGGCTGTTAGGAACTAAAACTTTCTTGATTAAATCACTTTCACACCCTTCAGTTGCAGTAAACTGCTTGCACAGATTACCATGAGGATTCCCTTCCCTATGAGCTTTTCTAAGCAGCAATTCACCCCTCTCAGAAATTCTGCTCTCACCCTCTTCACCCAGGGCTTGCTCTAAAGGAACACTTTCCTGAGCAACCACAGACTCTTGCTGAGTCTTACTTACATTCAGAATTACCTCTGGCCCATCAGGCAGATTCCTACACAATCCCCGTTCGGGCAAACTCATAGACTTTCTCGAAAACAGGTTAGAAGCAATCTCCTTCCCTTGGCCATGAACAAGTTTAGGAATCTTTTCCTTCTTGTTACAAGTCGCCAAATTGTCAGTAGGTAACACAATTAAATCACCTTCATGCTGTCCTTGTGCCCTGGCTGGAGTATCACCCTGATCAGACAGAGTTGCTACACCCTTTTCCAACCACACATTAGCAACTGGCAAACTACAAGCACCAGAATTGTCTGGTCTCTGGGATTTTGCTAAGACACTAACTGGATGCAACCTAGTTACAGTGCCATTCTCCCCAGCAGACACAAACTTAGGACCGTTCCCTTCCTGGGCTTTAGCTGTATTTACAACCAACTCCGAGACAACTGAACCACCCTCAACCATCACAGGCTGAAAGGCACCTTCTGTCTGCTCCACAGACACAGAAGAGCCGGAGACACATTCTCCTTCCCCAGACACACAGCTTAGGATCTCATTTCCCTTGTCCCAGCACACAGGGCTGTTCACAGACAACTGCTTGGAGACTGGGGTAGCTTCCTCCATAGGCAAGTCAATACCCCTGACAGACACAGACATATTCCCTCCACTATCACATTTCTCCACACAGGAAACAGGTAAGGCACAGGGCCACTCATCTTCCACTATCCCTGTCTTCCCACACTGCTGACTAGACAAAGCCATCAGCTCACAAGGCTGCCTAGGCTCATCCAGACTTTTCCTACCAGGCACATTGCCACTCCCAACAGATAAGCTGCTGCTTTTTTCACTACACTGAGCTACTTCCAGCAAATCACAGTTACCCATTTCAGGTTCACTTTTACAAGCTGTACTAGCCAACAATCCATCACCCATTACAGATCTACCCTCTCCTTCCTCAGTTAGGGCTTTAACCTGCCCATCTACTTTAACCTGCTCCTGAGAAACATTTTCCTCACCAATGAGATCTTTCTGCACTTGATCTAACTTCAGACTTCCTTCTGAGACATCAGACAGACATTCAGAAACTCCACTCACAGACACACTGCTTCCTGGCACAGACAAACCTTTGGAGCAACATCATTGCCCACAATAGACACAGGTTTAAGATCATTCCTCTCCTGTGACTGGCTAACTGGACTGAACAAAGCTTTAACGTTTTCCCCAATTAAAAGATCTTTAGGCAATAACTTCCTGACGCCAGCTATCACTTCATGCTGAGCCCCATTCCATTCAAGGTGGATTCTGGCTAAAGGCACACGGACAGTAAACTCACAGAGGATCACAACAGTCACACTCTGATTTGGTAAATAATCTTCCTCTTTGACCAGATCTGCTTTAACAAGAGTGATGTTAGAAGCCATAATTTGCCCTAAACAGCTTTTACCATTGACTTTTACACTCTCTATGAATTTTCCATTACCACTCCCATACATAGCACTGGCACAATTTACACATCAGATTTTACCCACAAATCATGCTGTTGCCAATCCTTTAGAATCTAAAATCTAAAGGTTTATTCATAAAGGGAAAAAGGTAGAGATGAGAGCTAGAATCGGTTAGATGGAATCAATTACATACAGTAATGGCAAAGTTCTTAGTTCAGGCTTGTAGCAGTGATGGCATAAACTGCAGGTTCAAATCAAGTCTCTGGAGTACATCCCCAGCTGGAATGGGTCATTAGTCCTTTGTGCAGAGCTTCAGCTTGTAGCAAAGTCCCTCCAGAGGTAAGAAGCAGGATTGAAGACCAGATGGAGATGAGGCATCAGAATTATACAGGCTTTTCCAGGTGTAAGAACCTCTTTGTCTTTACTGTGGAAAATTACAGCAAAATGGAGTCTGGAGTCACATGGACAAGTCCCTGCACTTTGCTGAGTTACAAGGCGTGTCTGCCTCCTCTCAATGGGTCAGCTGAATAGCTGATGGTCCTTAATGGGCCATCAAGCAGGCTAGGCAGAGCTAACACCAACTTGTCTGGGATGTCACCCAGAAGCAGAGCACAAATACAAAATACAGACAGTATAAAGCCAATACTTATAACTTCAACTACAAAATGATACACACACACAGACAGCATAATCATAACCAGCAACCCATAACCTGGTCTTAGACACCTTAGATGACCCCCTTTACCTCTGGTCCTCGAGGAATCTCACCTCACAGATAAGTGCCGCATTTGTGAGGCCTTTAATCCGAGAACAAAGGGGAGCGGGACTTTCGTCTCAAGGAGCTGTGGACCAGGCATCGGACCCGGCACCGGGTGAGGGGAAGGGGATAAGCCCCGAACCCCTGTGAAATAAATACACTATACTATACTACAAACAATAAAGTTAACTACAACTATAAAAATCTGAACTATATACGATACGTAATGAAAGAAACTACGAGTAGCTAGGGAAGTGGAGGTCAGCTAAGCCGCGCTCCACTGTTCCAACGACCGACGCAGGCGGTAAGAAGGAACTGAGGAGTGGGTGGGTCGGTTGGTGTATATATCCGGCGCCATGGTGGCGCCACTCCAGGGGGCGCCCAGCCGACCCACTGAGTTGCTAGGGTAAAAGTCTTCCGACGAACGTGCACGCGGCACGCACACACCTACATGGAATGGATATGAGCAATCACTCGAAGAAGAACTCCTGGAAACACCTGAGGAACAAAGACTGAACTGGGGGAACTGCTGGTCCCAGGGTAAAGGGATTTCTAGCTTGTGTATGGAAACTTGGTGGACTACTTGTATCATCAGTCAGGGTGAGAAATTGCTAATTCAAATTCTATCCAGATAGTATGTTAGGCTTAGTTTGAGCTTTTGGTTATCTGCTAAGTAATCGGCTTTGATCTGTTTGCTATCACTTAGAATTGTTGGGATACGTTAGGGTTCAGTAAAACAGCTGGGAAGCTGCTAATGTGCTGACATGCATTGGGGACAAAGGCATAAGCAGGCAGTAATTCTTTGCTTAACAAATAAGTTGCCATATTTTTCCTCTCTCTGTTGCTTGTAAGAATTGACATTGATGCAGCTGCATGAGAAATGTAGTTGCTGGAATGAATGTCCTTTGTGTGAAAGAAAGTAAAAGAAATGTTACCTCCCCCTCCCCCTTCCTTTCCCAGCTCCATAAACAAGCCGTGGCTTATGGCCCCTTCCTCCCTCCCTCCCCGAGAACTGCTCATTGACCCTTCCTCCATACCCTGAGAACTGCTGTAAGGGGAAATCTGTGGCAACACGTTATTGCAAAGAACGGTATTTTCAAGGTAAAAATGCCTCTATGATATGTGTAATACTGTGACAGTGGATAGGGGTGGGTATACTAATTGTATGAGTGTTTCTACTACTTAATAAGGGGTTTTGGGGTGTTGTAACGGATGTAGGTGTTTACATACCAACTTGGATAAAAGGCGAGTGATGTAACTAATCCAGTGCTTACTCGATAGTTGGGTCAAGGGGAACAAGTAACGCAATAAAGAAGCCTGTATTCATAGCCGCCTCTGGATCAACCGGCTCCTTTTTTGTTCTAACAATAATTACTTAAAATCTACCTTTCTGCCATTAATAAAATTGTTTTATGCTTTATCTTAATCAGCGCATTTTGAGTGAAGTGTTTGGGGAAAAGCTGAGCTGGGTTAGCACAGGCTTGCTGTGCACATCTTTCCCATATTGAGGGGAAGGCGAACTATATTAATGAGCTTACATTATACAGATCCCTGTGCACTATAAGATGGTATAATTCTGAATTTATACTACAGCAGGTGTGCAAGGCTGGGGAGCTGGGAAATTGGCTATTGGAGTCTGTCCTTGAGTGGCTCAGGTAAACCACTCAGGTAGCTTAGTTGGGTGTATGGCGCCACCTGCTGCCATGTTGGGTGATAACAGGCCCTGGAGAGCCTGGCTGAATCTCCAGCAAAGCCGTTTGAGAAGGGCCAGCCCAGCTTGAGGGTTAGAGGGCACAGTGGTTCCCAGAAGCCCCCCAGACTGCACCCCGGGGTAACAACCCATCACACCCTAGAGTACATAAGTCTCAGCAGGTTTGTCACATCCTGTCCCCTCCCTTTCTCCACCCGAGATATTTCCTGCCTCCCACCACCTCCAGCAGCTCCTACCCTCCTATGCATGTACTGCTCCTCTCCCTCCAAGCAGAACCCACCACCAGCTCCCTGAGAATCCCTTACCTGAGCCAGCTCCATTGCAGCCATTTCCTTCCCTTTGGGAGGATGAAATGATCTGGAGCAAAACGTGGACGTTAATCTGTAGCCTGCCAGGACGAGAAGGGCAATGTGAGAGAATGCAGAGGGGGCTTTTGTCCATTCCACATGCTGATTCCCCCCTGATTTTTCCCTGTTAATGGACACTCTAGGTTCTGCCACACTGTGAAGCACAGAGTGACCTTATCCCAGTACAGGCCTAGCCCCCTCCCACCAGGGTGTAACCCTCTGAGACACGGTGAAACCCTCCCAGTAACATCCTCTGTTATACTTACCAAGTTTGCAGACAATACCAAGCTGGGAGGGGTTGCAAGTGCTTTAGAGGATAGGCCAGGGAGGGAGAGCTCAGTGGTTTGAGCATCGGCCTGCTAAACTCAAGGCTGTGAGTTCAATCCTTGAGGGGGCCATTTAGGGATTTGGGGCAAAAATCTGTCTGGGGATTTGTCCTGCTTTGAACAGGGGACTGGACTAGATACCTCCTGTGGTCCCTTCCAATCCTGATATTCTATGATTAAAATTCAAAATGATCTGGAGAAAAGACCTGAAGTAAATAGGCTGAAATTCTATTAGAACAAATGCAAAGTGCTTCATTTAGGAAGGAACAATCAGGTGCACACGTACAAAATGGGAAATTCCTGCCCAGGAAGGAGCACTGCGGAAAGGGAGCTGGGGGCCAGAGTGGATCACAAGCTAAGTATAAGTCAACAGTGCAAAAGGGGAAACATCATTCTGGGATGTAATTGAGGGAGTACTGTAAGCAAGACACAAGTAGTAATTCTTCCACTCCACTCTGTGCGGATTAGGCCACAACTGGAGTACTGTGTCCATTTGTGGGTGCCACATATGAGGAAAGATTTGGAGAAAGTCCAGAGAAGAGCAACAAAAATGATTAAAGGTCTAGAAAACATGACCTATGAGCGAAGATTGAAAAAATTGGATTTGTTTAGTCTGGAGTAGAGAGGACATGATAATAGTTTTCAAGTACATAAAAGGTTGTTACAGGGATGTGGAAGAAAAAAATTGTTCTTAACCTCGGAGGATAGGACAAGAAGTAATGGCCTTAAATTGCAGCAAGGGCAATTTAGGATGGAGATTAGGAAAAAAACTTCCTAACTGTCAGAGTGGTTAAACTCCAGAACAAATAGTGTAGGGAAGTTGTGGAATCTCCATCACTGGGGATATTTAAGAGCAGGCTGGACAAACACCTCAGGGATGGTCTAGATAATACTGAGTCCTGCCTTGAGTGCAGGGGACTGGACTAGATGACCTCTCAAAGTCCCTTCCAGATCTATGATTCTATGAACGAAAGGCAAGAGACGAGCGGAATCAAAGGAGTCACTCTGGGGGATTCTCCCTGTCATTGTCCCCAAGGCAGCTCTCTCAGGTTTACAAAGTTGTTTGATGCTCCAGCCTTTATCCAGTCTCTCCTGAGAGTGCCCCTTTCAAGGGCTGGGCCACGTTTTAGCTTTTGACAAGCGTGACCCCGGGAGCTCTGAGACTGGGCCTTCTTGCCTCAGCACATCTTGTTCCTTTCTGTGGCTCCCCAGCGAGTCCCAATGAGTAGATACTCCTCATACAGACTGTGAACATAAGAACATAAGAGCTGTCCACTGCATCAGAGCAATGGTCCATCTAGCTCAGTGGCCAATGCCAGGTGCTTCAGAGGGAATGACCAGAACGAGGAATCATCAAGTGAACCCCCCCCATCACCCATTCCCAGCTTCTGGCAAACAGAGGCTAGAGACACCATCCCTGCCCAGCCTGCCTATGACACTGGCAGATGAGGTGTTAGCTCTTACACAAGCCTCTATGTCTTAACTAAGCATGGACAAACACACTGTGGAATCGGTCTGACTCACCTGTGTTAGTATTGTTAAAACAGGTATTAGGATTATAAGAACATGTTTAGACTTTATTGAATGCTTGTGAGTTGCTGCCTGGGTTAATATCTGACTAGTTGCATTGTGAGCCTCTGTGTCTCTGTAAATCACCAGACAGGAGAGAGACTTTACCTAGGTGAAGTGCTGATTGACAGCCGAATGCATTACACCCTACCTGGCAGGAAAGGTCCATCCACACCAGAGAGACTATTATGGGATGTTAAAGATGACACAAGGCTGGTGTTGTGCTCTTGACTTCCCATTAGCTGAGTTTGCAGCTCAGAGCACATGGCAGGAAGGGGATGAAAAACCCCATACAGAAGGAACTGATGATCTGTATGCTGCTTGGACTCTGGGGGGCGGGGAGTTTCTAGGCATAAGCACGAGATCCCCAGCTGCTTATCCGGGGTTAGTCCTAAAGAATATGCAGAGCTTGCTTATTAGAGAAGCTTCTATTACCTCTGAAATTTAAGACTGTAATTTGTCTGCATCTGGATGATTACCTGCTGTGACAGGGCAAGGCCAGGTGGCTATAGGAAAGTAGTGAGAAACAGGTATGTTAGCCCCAGGCTAAACAAATCCCTGTTACCATGGTAACCAAAATGACAGTTGCTCCAGGTTAATCAAGACACCTGGGGCCAATTAACATCCTTCCAGAAAGCCGTGGAGACAGCTAGGTTGATGGGGACCCCTGAAGCCAATCAGGGGCTGGCTGAAACTAGTTAAAGAGCTCCCAGTTAGGCAGGTGGGTGTGCAGAACAGGAGCTGTGGGAGTGACAGAGCAGTGCACACCAGATCAGGCACAAGGAAGGAAGCCCTGAGGTAAGGGTGAAGTGGAGCCTGAGGAAGTAGAACAGGGAATTGTATGTGTCCTGTTTCTAAAAGGTCAGGTACCACAGCTGATACTATTAGGGTCCCTGGGCTGGAGCCTAGAATAGAGGGGGGTCCTGGGCTCCCCCTTTGCTCCTCTGATTAATCACTGAGACTGGGAGACAACAGAGACTGTGCAAGGGAGGGCAGCTTTGTCTCCCCTCCCTCGCTGGCTTACGATGAAAATGGCTCAGTGGGCTGTGACACTTGTCCCTAGAGAGAAGGGCTACGTGGAGGGTCACAGTGAGCCTCTGAGGCTAGCGAAATCCACCAGGAAATGCAGGGCCCATGGAGACAAGGACAGAGCTTTGTCACACTGCTTTAACTTTGTAAACAACTCTCATTTCCTTTCAAATAAATCTTAATACAGGTTGTGACAGGACTGGCTACAAGTGTTGTCTTTGCTGGGAGATCCAAGCGTCATTTGACCTAAGGAAGTGACTGGTCCTTTGGGCCTGGCAGTAACCTGAATGTTGCTGTGACTCATGGGGTAAGGCAGGGGTTCTCAACCATGAGTCTGGGGCCCCCTGTGGGGCCATGAGCAGCTTTCAGGGGGCTGCCAAGCAAGGCCAGCATTAGACTCGCTGAGGCCCAGGGCAGAAAGCTGCAGTCCCAGCGCATGGGGCTGAAGTCTGGGCCCCTGAGCCCCACCACCCAGGGCTGAAGCAATGTAGCTTTGTGGGGGTCTGGGGCCCCAGGAAGTTGCCCTGTTTGCTACCCCCTAACACCAGCCCTGGCTGTGATGTTATTAATATAACCTGTGACTGTATAGTTCATTGGTGCAACCACTGTTATATTTGCAGCAAATGTTGTACAACGGTTGTCGTGCAAGGTGCCTATGAAAAGGTTATAATTTGCTGCTGCTGATGATACTACCTGTGTGGGCGTATCATTTTTGCAGTTAAAGTTATGAATATTGGCTACGTTCTTGTACATCAGTGTGTTTTGATTCTGAAGCAGCCTTAGTAAAGCATTAGATCAGCTTCTTCAGAAAGGAATTTGCAAATCAAGTGCCCAATCAAGAAACACTTAAAGGACCTTGGGGAAACTCCAATCCACATACCCTGGTGGGCCGGGCCAGTTTCTTTACCTGCCATGTCCACGGGTCGGCCGATTGCAGCTCCCACTGGCCGCGGTCTGCCGTCGCAGGCCAATGGGAGATGCAGGAAGCGGCGCAGGCTGAAGGATGTGCTGCCTGCCACTTCCCGCTGCTTCCATTGGTCTGGAGTGACAAACTGTGGCTAGTGGGAGCCGCGATCGGGCAAACCTGCCAACATCGCAGGTAAACAAACTGTCCCAGCCTGCCAGGGTGCCTACTCTGGTGAGTCGCGTGCCAAAGGTTGCTGATCCCTGAGCTAAAATATTTAAGAGACAAGTCAGTTGAAAATATAGTGGTGGAAGAACAAAGTAACATCGCTTCCCATTGTTACACGGCTTCTAGCTGCTGGAGGCTGCAATTCCCTGTCGTTAACATGGTTATTGGGCTGAAATCTCCCCACGGCCAGTCAGAGATAGACACGTACCTGTGTCGCTCCCCAGCTCCCGTTGCAGCGTCTCTAGGGGAAGGAGAAGATGGGAGAGGTGAGAATTCAGACCCTCACATTCATGGAGAAACCCCCATTGCTTCTTAATGGAACTGCTGTTAACGACGAGATGGTGACAGAGATCAGAGGCCGATAACGCAGCCGCTGCAGGCAGAGCCAGCCCCACAGGGCTGCTCTGTGGGGAAGGGCGACTTGCTAAGCTGGGCTGTGAGATGGAACCCAGGATCAGCGACATCATTAGATTCCCCGACTCCTTCCCAGGGTCAGGGTCGCTCTAACGAGAGGAGACGCCACCACCAGACTCCAACTCACCTTTGAATCCCAGCAGCACCTCCTGCAGCATGGCACTTTGCAGAGAGAAATTGCTGAGTCTCTTCTCCAGCTCCGCAAACGACGGCTCTGGCTTCCGAAACGTCCCGTCCTCCCTGCTGGGGAAAGGAGGGGTGAGAAATAGGCCTGAGCCCCAGACCCTGAGCCCAGCAACCCCCAAACTTCACAAAACCTGGATCTGAGCTTTGTAGCCTGAGATAGTCAATGTCAGGGTGAGTCACCTCATCCCTGTGCTCCCCAGAGAGATGGGAAGTGGGGAGACACTAGAGCAAGGAACGGAGACATTGTTCAGGGGCTTTCTCAGGGACGCTCTGGTTCTGGGGGGGGCAGAGCCACCCCCTACGCTGGTTTACTGCAGGAACAAGGGGCACCAGCACGGGGATTATGTGGAAAGGGAGGAGACACAGACCAAAGAGTGGGCAGGTCCTACATGCTGACAGTGGCCACAGATAGAGCCCAGGGCTCCAGCAGGGAATGAACTTGGGCCCTTTAATGCCAAAACCCCCGAACCCTTCAGCTGAAGCAGTAACCCTGGGGTGTCCAGCTCATTTGGCAGAGAGGGCCACACTGCCCTGTCCGTTACACCCAGTGGCCAGGGCATCGGTTTAGGACTCTGTGCCCTGCTCCATTCACAGCAGAACACCCGCTGCTCTCCATGGGACACCCACGTACAAAGAACAAGGGGGGAACCTGCCCTTCGTATGGGAAATAAAATTTTAGTTCTTAGTTCTTTGCCTGTCACGTTCAGTGTCACTCAGGAGGAAAACAGCCCCTTCCCGGACACCCTGTAGGGCCCTGCTGGTTCTTCCCTGTGTTTCTCTGCCTTTCCCACCCTCCTTTCCCCATTTCTCTCTCGCTTTATTGTTGTTGTCTCTCCTCTGTTCTTCCCTCCCTACAGCAACCCCCTATTCCCACCCCACAAAGGCTTCACTCCCGCCCCCTCCCCGTTCCACCTGCTCGAGTGATCAGCCAGGGAACGTTTAATGTTCACATCAAAATGCTGCCATTTCAGTTGACACCCCGCTGACATTAACAGGGGACAGGAGAGTTCACGCTCTCAGAGCTACGGCTTCAGGCTGCTGGCAGCCCCAGCAAGGCAACACTGTCTCCGTTTACACTGGGGAGGTGCTGAGGGCCGGCAACTCACTTTAACAAATGCAAAAGCTGAGATTCTGCGCCCTCCGAGTACGTGACGCGGCCACGTCAGTCCAGGAGACAGGCCTGGTCTGTCCCATTGGCCCTGGGTCTAGCAGCCCTGCTGTGACCTCACGAGCGACCAGACAGTAACCGGCTCGTCTCCTACCCGAGTCAGCCACTAGGGGAGACAGAATCACACGCTCCCAGGGCAGGGGGCAGCTTCCTACTCAGTGCAGTTATAAAACCTAGCGGCCCATGAGGGGGATCGAAATGGAGCCCAGAACTTACCTGCCTCCAGTGCTCCCAGCACCCTAAAGAGGAGAGAAAGAGGAGGCCGTCAGGGGGAGTGTCCCTGGGTGGGGAGGTCTCCTGCTCTGCAGGGGTCACCACTGAGGCCTTGGGCAGTAGGCAGGGGCGGCTCTATAAAATAGGCCGCCCCAAGCAGCGCGGCGCGCTGCGCCGCCCTTACCTGGTCCCGCAGCGGGTGCCGTGGTCCCGCGGCTCCGCTTGAGCTGCCGCAGGCATGCCTGCGGGAGCTCAACCGGAGCCGCGGGACGAGCGGACCTGCCGCAGGCATGACTGTGGCAGGTCCGCTCGTCCGGGGCTCCGGTGGACCTCCCGCAGGCATGCCTGCGGCAGGTCCACCGGAGCCAAATGCCGCCCCCCAGGGAAAGGGCCGCCCCACGCGCCTGCTTGGTGCGCTGGGGTCTGGAACCAGCCCTGGCAGTAGGGGAATTTCAGGTTTACATTCCCAGAGCTGTTGCCCCCATACCAGCCCCAGCAAACTCTGCGGGCAGGTCCCACTGTGGAAATCTTCTCCCCGGGCACTTTACAGGCAGAAGATATTTCTCTGCATTGAGAATCAAATTCCCCCCAGTGCTGAGAGACCCAGAAGGCCCCTGGTCCCACTAAACCCATTAACCTGCAGTGACAGGGGCCTTGGGCCTGGCTCGGGACCTCAGCATGGTGGGGGAGGGGATTTCACCCTCCAAGAGCAAATGCAGAGACACATTTCCAGGAGAGGTCTTGGGGCTGCAGCATCCAGGAGTCCCAGGGCCCTTCCCTGGCACCGCTGCCAGACTCAAAGGGTGACCTTGGGCAGGGCTCTGCCCCTTCCTCTGTCTCACTTTCCCCATTTGTCCCATAGGGATAATGCCCCTGACCCCACT